>FIZU01066253.1:0-23813 GCA_900064475.1 Pseudococcus longispinus
GGGGGGGGGGGGGGGGGGGGGGGGGGGTGCAAAACCGACAATTTTCGACATTGTCGAATAAGGCATCAAAATGTATATTTTTGATTTCTCGAATCCGTTTTTGAAGTTATTTCACCAAAAAAAGCTAAAAAGTACCCCAAGGGGGTGAGGGGGGGGGGGGGAAGCTCGCCTCAAAATTTTAGAAAATTTCAATTTGGGCATCAATGTGTACACCTGATTTTTCACCTTTGAAATTTGTTTTTGACGAGGAAATTTTGTACTAAAACTCCAAGGTGATTTTTGATCTCTCGAGCACGTTCCTGAAGTCATTTTACAAAAAAAAAAAAAAAATGAAAAGCAACTCTGGAAGTGGGGGAGGCCCAACTCAAAATTTTGGAAAATTTCTAATTGCTAATCAACTGGATAGGCGCATTTTTTTCTAACTCTGGAGTCCATATCTGGATTAATTTTCACCAGTGTTTCTATTTTTTTTTGCATTTAGTAACGTCTAAAACGGACTCGAAGGGTCAACTAATCTCAGAATTTTTTCAAATTTTTTGAACAAAATTAAACCGACGTTCACGGGTCTCAAAGTTTAACATGAGATTTACATAAGGATTTTACGTTGAGCACTTCATTTCTGAAAAACACCATTTTAAAATAAACTCTCAGCATCGCAATTGAATATATTAAAAATAGATGGAATTCCAAATATTTTCGCACAAAAAATGTTTTTCCAAGTTGAAAATTGAATTTTTGGCAGGGGTTCGAAAAATGTGGAATTTTTAAAATGATATGATTTATTTTTTCCAAAGGTAGAATGTTATTTTTTTCAACATTTTTCATTACTTTCTTTACATTGTTAAATCCAAACTTCAGAATTGAATTTTTTGCAGGGGTTCGAAAAATATGGGATTTTCTAAAATGATGCATTTTTCAGAATTTGTTGACATTAATTTTTTTAATAATTTTTTTCTAACTTTCTTGTTCAAAAAAAATTCAAATTGAAAATTTTTTGACAGTGGTTCCAAAAATGTGGAATTTTTTTGAGTAAAGCATTTTCTAAAATTTAATTATTCGCAATTTCTTGTTTAAAAAATTCGAATTGAAAATTGATTTTGACAGGGGTGTGAAAAATAGGAAATATTTTAAGTTAATTTTGTTCTTTGCTGCGTGCAAAATCATCGAAACATGGTTTGCCCCGATTGCTCGAAAAAAAGTGTTAGAAAATGAGTGTTAAATTTTGAATTGTTTTAATGAAATATTGAAAAATGACTTATCGACAAATTTTTCAAAAATCAACGTGAAAAATTCTGTATTTTTCGTACCCCTGACAAAATCAATTTTCAATTTTAATTTTTCTTAAACAAGAAAGTGTGAGAAAAATTATTTAAAAAATTAGTGTCAACAAATTTTGGAAAATGCATTACTTTGGAAAATTCCACATTTTTCAAACCCCTGCCAAAAATTCAATTCTGAAGTTTGGATTAAAAAAATTAATAAAATAATGAAAAATGTTGAAAAAAAGTACATTCCACCTTTAGAGAAAATAAATCATATTTTTTGAATCCCTGCCAAAAATTCAATTTTCAACTTGGAAAAAATTTTTTGCACGAAAATGTTCGGAATTTCAACTATTTTCAATATATTTAATTACGATGCTCCACATAAAATAAAATAAAATAGATGTAAACGATAACTTTTTTACCAAATATTTGTTACAGAGGATTCTGGCGGGTCTGTGAAACCTGTCATCCCAGTGTATTTGCCTTAGAATCATTCCCCAGTTTGAAAATTGGAAGAATAAAAATCATACAAGTGCAATATCAAAAACGTCCGCACAAAGTGTATACGTACTTAATTCGGTTATCGTTTTTTTATTTGTTTGCTATTATCATAGAAAAACGAAATGTATAACTGTAGGTAACTTTAATTTTTTTTTGCCTTCAAATTCGAAAGGAATTTTTAGAAACGATCGCGCAATATTATAAGCATTCAGTTCTTACGTTTTTAGTAAAGAATGTATTTTGATTTTGATAGGTTAAGATTTCTTTTAATTTTTTGTTTTGTTTCTTTGTTTCGGTGATATATTATTTTAATTCTGATGTCGTACAATTTATTGGTATACCATTTTATTTTATGTTTACTGTTTATACCAATATTTTATTTTGTTGAATTTTTTTTACGTGTTACCTCGCTGTAATAAGACTAGTCGTTCTTTTCATTTGCCAACGTTATACTAAAGAAGTTTCGATTTTAATTTTCAACATTTTTATCGCCTTCAAGTTCGAATAGTTTTTTCTTTCTTTTTTCACCCATTTTTTCAAAAATCAAACCTCTAAATTTAAGATTATTATTTTTTTAAAAGGTATACCCATTTCATCTTTCTTTTATAAAACGAGGTCTACGTATTTTTTACTTTGTATTAGTTTCGTTTCGTCTTTCTTTATTCTGAACTACGTACGTCCATAGATAATGATTGACGTTCATTTTTTCAAAACCATGTGCTTTAATTCATTAGAAAATCATTCATTTGCGATCATTTTCAAATTGAATCTCATATTGAAAATAGTTTCTGATTTCTCGATAATTGAAGCATTCTGCTTTTGATTATTATGACTGTGTTTTAGTTTTTATCAAGTATTACAATGTAAAATCAAAAAATACCTACGTACTTTGTAGGAGAGAAAAAATAAAAGAAACGTCCAAACGAATTTCTCGTTGTAAGTATTTTTAAGTTCATACGTTGTGATACTAGGAATTATGTACTAAACAAGAATGTTGTTGAGTTTTTGTCATATTGTTTCATTTAAGTTTTTTACGTGATGGTTTCGCATTTACAGCACTTCTATCGTTATTGTACTTATTACCTACGTGTTATATTTCTTCTAGTTCAACTTACAGTCGATCTTTTTGTTTCATTTTATTAATTTTTTATATGTTATGCCTTGAATATTGGTTTGCTATGTGCTGATATTATGACATTTGATAAAAACAAAATAATTTTGATTTTGATCCAAAATCGAATAGATTTTCATGTAGTAATTTAGTCAATTGATCCAAATTGTATTTGTCTTGTTCGGAGTTGAATACGTTCCGATGAAACTGCTGATAAATAAATTAAACATTGTGTTCATGACGATGATGATTCAAGGGGAGGACCAGTAATGCACAATCTGTAACACAACTGTTGCTTTTTCATATTTAATTGATGTTATAGATGTACACCGTTTCATTGTCGCATTTTTAAAATATTTGTATTTGTAATTACGATTTTTAAAAAACACAAAAATATATTTTTTTACGAGATGTTTCTTTCATTTTTTATATTTTTGTTGCATTCCGTTCAGTCGCGATCTCTTTCCTGTGAGATGAAGCAATAAAATCTTACCTGTTTGAATTCATTTATATGATTAATTACAAAAAAATTACAGTTTTGGGTCATGAATGGCTATTTTGATGTTAAATAATTGATTCAATCGTGATAATAATAGCGATAATGGATTTCTCGTATCAAAAAATCATGGTTTTGACACTTTGTACGATCATTTCAAGTGAAGAAATAATGAAAACGATGAGAAGAAAATGTTTCGAAAACTCCTTGTAGAGTATACAACCAAACTTACATCGATGCAAGAGTTGCATAATCACAGGGTTGAAAATTGTCCGGAAACTGAAGTCTGATATAGACTTCAGTTTCGGGGCAATTTTCAAACCTGTGATTATGTAACGCTTGCATCAATGTAAGTTTGGTTGCATACTTTACAGTCTACAAGGCATCCCTCCTCCCCATGAGATGCCTTCAATCCGATAGTGTACATCGTGTGAGCGTACCACGTGCTTTACGTGATCCAATTGCCTGCGAATACCTTTGCTTTTGTCGAAAATCCCTACGGTGGATTTTCAACACTGCGACAAAGTCGCCGTGTAGCGTAACACTTGTTGTATGTTCTCGATATTACGGTGCCATGGCAGATCACACAACTTCGCCGGGAAAATCCACGGAAATTAGTACCGAGGATTTAATTATCGCCCCAACTGTGAGTTTATATTATATTACGTATTATGTCATAAACAAATGTTCTTCACGGTCTAGGCTAGGTTTCTTTCTTCTTCCTCCCGTCTCATAGTTAGCTTACTTGGTATGTATCTCCGTATACATACTAACTTCTTTCGTTATTTCTCTTTTCAGCTGACAAGTGAAGCCGACGAATGATCCAGCCATTAATCTACTGATTTACTTCGATACTTATTTTATTTCGTTTTGTTTTATTGAATTGAATTTAATATATTCGTTTCAACTAATTTTAGTTAGTTCACTTTATTCGCGACGTCGCTTACGTCGTTTCAATTCTATTCTTTAGGAGTCTAATTTTCCCCCCGTTGTCGTGTTTTTCCCTTTGAGGTTCGTGAGAGAAATTTAGAATTTTAGTTAGAAAATATTCACGACAGCTTTATTCCCTTAGCGCGTTTGCCAGGTCACTCGCTACAGTCTTTTATCCTCCGAAGTCCGAACGCTTTGTAATTTGGAGTATCTAATCATAATTCCAAACGTAAATTCGGAATGCCGTGATGTCCTGCGTCAGTGTGAAGTGAATTATTCAATTGTTATTGTGATCGTTTCTGTAACTACAGTAGTATCATTCTGCCATTTGTGATTTGTTGCAGTATTGAACTTTGAAGTTTTCCACGTTATTGAAATACTTATTACATTCAGACGTTTTGGAATTCAACGAACAAGGTAAATGTCAACTTATACAATTTCAATTGTATGCTATCTGTAAATAAATCCGTATCCTTTCTTCCTTGGCCAGTGTCAGTTATGTCGTCAGTCTCAAACGTGAAGAGTGTTCATGTTGACACATGTAAACATGTCTGGGTTGTTTCCTACAAGGATTTTTGTGAAGACATCGTAGAATCGTCATACTTCTGTCTACCAAGCCTTAAATCTGTCAAATGGCGTTCAAGATTGACACCAATTCACCCTGTTAAACGTAACAAAGATAACCATGGCACTTACCATGACACGGAGCTATGGCTTACAGTTACAAATACAAGTACAGATATCACAACGAATGGCACATACGGTGGAGAAGTTGAATTCTCTTTGGGTTCAGAAAAGCAGAAAATAACTTTTAAGGGAGCATTCGTCTTGAATGATGATGCACCGTATTTTATTCCCACCTCACGCTACTCTTGTCATGGTGAAAAAATCGTCATTAAATTTTCTCTGTGCAAAAAGCGATTTGCAGCTGATGTCACGGTGAAGTGTCAAGTTACTCTTTTTAAGCTGGTAGAAGCAATACCAGTGTTCATTTCCCACATTCAGGGCAATACGATACCGCTCGAAGTAGCCATATCCAATCCGTTCGAAGACTTCGGAAAATTGTACCTAAACGAGGAGCTCAGTGATGTTACCATATGTATAAAATCCAAGGATGAAAAATCAAATGAATATCCAGCTCATAAAATCATTTTATCGGCGCGTAGTAAAGTATTCAACGCAATGTTTCAAGATAAAATGAAAAAGAGTACGCTTGACCACGTATACTGTGCATTCGACCGCGTAATTGTGGAAGGTATCAAGGAGGAAGTTTTCTTAGAAATGCTGCGTTACATTTACACGGGCAATGTTCAGAATTTAGATACATTGGCGTTCGAATTACTGCCAGTAGCGGATCGATACGATCTACAGAAATTGAAGATCGCCTGCGGAAATGTTTTCCTTAAGAATCTGTCGGTACAGAATGCCGTGGAAATTGTGACAGTGGCAGATATGTACAACGTTGGTGATTTGAAAAAGAAGACTACACGGTTTATAAAAGAGCATTCAGCTGATGTGAGCAAGAAGACTGATTCAAAAGCGTGGGAGGATCTAATGTCTAGACCCCGTTTAATGAAGGATTTACTTATTGCGAGTATGAATTAGGTGGTGATAGTGCCAGTGCGGCAGTGGTATTTTGTTGCGTAATGGAGATACGATTTTTCGATATTTTGACAATTTTATATGTTTGATAGAACTATTTTGTTATTTCGTACGTTTTTATTTGTATGATGTACTGTTTTTTTCTATTTTTATTTCAGTGTTTTCATTTTGTTTTTTTTACAAATAATACAGATAAATAATTTGTTAGGTATTCTTTATGAGTTTTTTGGTAGGTACTAGGTTACGACTTACGTGTAAGCCTTCGTACATTTTGTTTCAAAGTTGTATTTCGATTTTTGAAATTGGTTTGGTTGGCAATGAATAAGTCACCTTATATCTACCTATATTGATTTCGAGTTTGAATTATTTATTTTTTTCATGTTTTGTTGATAATTTCAAATTACTGGAGGGCAAGAAAATTAAAAATGATTGAATTGATTCACCGACCACCGTAATAAATTGCTTTGTACAGTACAATGTACTAAAGTGTAGTGTAATGTCAACGTCGTGGTGCAGAATAGAAATTTCATTATTTTCCAGTTCTTCGACCATAAGTAAAGTGACTGAAGTCAATTCAATTTTCCATCAATTAATTATTCCTCATAGTCATAGAAAATAATTCAAAGAAAAGAAATAAAGAATTGAAAAAAAAACAAAAATTATTTGCCTGTTTATCGTATTTGCATTATTTTTGTGATACTGACGCAGTCTTGATTTTTCCTTCCTCTATTGCTTTCTTATCACTAATTATTTTTTTCCTTCCTCTGATTGTAAATTTTTTCTATCATTTTCGAAGAGAAGTGTGATGAAAATTTCTTCCAGTTTTGACACTTTTGCGGTGAAAATACTCCATAATTTATTATATTAATGCGTGCTGTAATTACCATCTAAAACACTAATGGATATTTCATATGATAAGGACATCAACGTGATGCCAGCTGGTAAGTAAAACCATTTGAAACTCGATATACTGTGAATTTTATATGATGTAATATTTCTCCCGAGATGTTCGCTACTCGTCCTTTCACGATTTTATCTGCAATTAATTCATCTACTTCGTATACTTACAATTAAATATTGAAACTTGTTTTTCAGGCACACCATCTCGTCAACAGCTGGCCAATTTATCACCGTATCTCAACTACGACCCTGTATATTTACCGCAAACTAGTCAACCAGAATTTATATTCCCCGATGGGGCAACCGAACAAAGAAGAAGATTTGATTTTTCGTTTTTTCAAATTGGAACATCCTGTATGATCGGTGCCAGTATTGGCGGAGCTAATGGATTTTATAATGGATTAAAAAGTACCACATTATTAGGACAAACGGGCAAACTTAGACGTACTCAGTAAGTCATCTTTGTTGATATTCGAATTGTAATTCTTGGATGTTAATTCAATGGTTGATTTTAGACTATTGAATCATGTTATGAAACGTGGTGCAGCTACGGCCAACACATTGGGTGTGATAGCAGTTATGTATAGCGCATTTGGAGTTCTTTTGAGCTGTATCAGAACAGATGATGAACTAAATACTTTGGCAGCGGCGACAGCATCCGGATTATTATTCAGATCAACTAGTTAGTATCTGGAATGTATTCTGTGAACGATAATTCTAGGATTGAATGTAATCAAAATGTATTTTTACAGGTGGTTTAAAAAAGTGCGCTTTGGGTGGTTTAACAGGATTAGCAGCCGCGTCAGCTTATTGTTTATGGACATCGCGAGATAAATTACAGGACCTTCGTCAAAAGATCCCTCTTTCGTAAATTGCGCTTATTCGTTGTTTGTAGTTTTTTGTTGTATAAATTATTACAATCATTAGTTTGTTTTCTTAATTGCTGTGAGATGAATGGTACGACGATATCGGTAATTTGAATGTTGAAACGATGTATCGATGTATATTGAAACGTAACTTATTCACTTTGAACAATATCTGTGCTCAAATTTTGCAAATTTTCAAATTATATTTTTGTCGTAGGTACCTACGAAATGTTTTTGAAAAATATTGGTGATTTTTCTTTTACACACATTTGATGAGAAAAATTGTTCGAATGCAAAAACATCAAACGATTTTTCATTTTAAAATCTATAATGAACGTATAACAGTGACAATGAACATTACGATGTAGGCTCAAAGTAGGCTACTTAACAATCAACCACAATGCTTGTTCAGTATAAAATATCGAATTTGCGAAAATTTTGCACATTACTAGATTGTTTACTGTTGGCACATCTGCAGGATTTCGTTTTCAATGTTTTGATATGGAATCCAAATTTGTTTCACTTCGTGTTTTAATTATCTGTACGTCACTATGGACATTCTCCGAATCTGCGGAGTTGAGTTCGACTCCTGCCATATTTCTCAAGCCAATTATGCTCGTGAATAAAACCATAGTCGCACGTAAGTGAAATAAATTTATAATGTTTATCTACTTATTAATTAATACGGAATGATAAGTTCATCATTTTTTGTAGCCCTTCTTATGCGGCCGGATTACGTGTGCAGAATGACACCTAAAGCGAAAGATAAATTATGCAAATTGGTTTTCAGTCAACAAGATTTTGTAGCGAGATATAACATCCAATACGGCAATAAACTGGATAAAAGTGGTTACGATTTCAATTGCAAACTTGTAGCATTCAGTTGCTTTTTGAATACAATTTTTAATCTTGGCCTGTCTCAAGAAATGTTACGTTGCCCTTTGGTGAATTCTGAAAATGGAAACGTAGTTATCAACTATTACTTAAGCACAAATTATACGCCAAATCAAGTAATTGTATTCGAGGCTGGAGATGATGGTAGAGTATTTGCTGTCGTTGCTGTATATGATTTGGATTTACATAAATTGCATACACATAGGACTAATAAGAGCGGTTAGTTGTTTTTTTTTTAAATTTGTAATAAAATTACCTGTGTCGTGCAGGTGCAGGTAAGTTACACCTTCACCTTTATGTGTTTTTAATCTGGGATATTTACATTTGTGAATCGGATTTTAGATATTTTTTATTATTTAAAGTAGATTAGGTATTATAAACTACTATAATTATGTGTTCAATGATATACTCACAATAAAAGAAAACTTACATAAATAAGTAATGTGCCTAAAATTTTGAATAATTTTACAAAGAATTTTGTTCGCAATTTCACTACTTATCTATACCTACAGGATGTACCACTTGCCAGTACAGAAGTAAAGCCTTCGAACCAATTACTATGCAGTACATGGTGAGTCAATGTGAATTGTTTGTATAATCTTCGGATCACAGGAGCTGAGTTATATTTGTTGAAAAAAATATTTTGGATTTTTATTTTCTACAAAGCTCAAATTGTTTGAATTTGGTAACGTTTTACAAAAATTTTTGTCATCGAACCAACAGCGAACATATTTTTATTGGTCCAAGATTCTAAATCTTTCGTCGATTATACTGCAATTCAAACTGAACTCATGTATGAAAATTTGCCGATCCTCGGAGTCAGAATTGAAAAGATAAATACATGAAAATGTTGATTTTTTTAACATTAAGGCCATTCTACTTGTCATATCAACCATGGTTTTCACTTGGATCTTTTAATTTTACTCAACATTTTTTTACGAGCTTCTCTTATCCTCAAAATAAGAAAACAATTGTTATTTTGACCCTAACCGCGAGGGAGATTTTTGGGGAGAGAGCTTTGTTGTTTTCGACTTCTTTGGTAAAGCGTGTGTGAAGATTGGTAATAGGTAGCAAAAAATGATAAACGGGGTTTTCAACTGCATTGAAAGAAGACTCAGAATTACACATAAAAATTCCAAAAATTGGAAGTTGAACTTTTTTGAGAAAAGTTCAACTTTTAAAAATATACAAAATTCCAGGGCTATGATTTAAAAATTTGAAAAAATTTCTGCGAAGATATATTTTTATATTACATTCAAATGATGATTTTTTTGATGTGAGATCTTGAAACCCCTGGGGGCACTATGCCCCAAAATTTTGGTCCAAGTTCAAAAAATTCCAAAAAGACATGTAGCATATCTATTTATCTGTTATATTTTCGACAGCGCTGAGTTCAAATATTCCTTACTTTTTTGATACGACCCTTTCCAAGCCTCCCATGAACCCTTAAATTTAAAAAAAAATGAAAAAGTCAAGAAAATTGTGGGGTACATCGTTTCTTATGTTTTTGATAGCGCTGAGTTTAAATATTGCTGTATTTTTTTTAATAAGACCCCTTCCAAGCCCCCTTTCCAAAAACCCTCAAATTTTGGAAAAAATTGACAAAACCAAATAAGTGGTGTGACATATCGTTTGTCATGTTTTTGATACCATTGAGTTCGAATATTAGCTTACTTTTTAAATTAGATTTTCCTAAAGCCTGATATTGGCCTTCAAACATCCTATTTTTTGATTTTTCTGAATTATTTCAACATTTAAGGGCTAGTAGAAGGCTGGAAAATCCAGTTGAAAAAGGAAGACTATTGTTTTCTTACTTTTGGATTAAGAGAAGCCTGTAAAGAAAATTTGAGCAAAATTGGAAGACCCAAGTAAAAAACGTAACCGAATTGACATAAAATGACTCATTTTTAAACGTTTTGTGACCTTGTTGTAACTCGCAAAATATGGTGGATAGTTGAACGAATTTTTTTTTCACAGGGTATACCTTGTGAAAAAAAAATTCCTACAAATTCTGTCTTGTGAAAATTTTGAATACTTAACTTCAAAAATTGATAGTACTAATTATCCAAGTTCCTACCTATAAAATATCGAAATTTTTCGGATCAGAGATGGGCAAGATCCTTGACACAAAAGATCCTCAAGATCCTCAAAATCCGGATTTGGATCTTAAATCCTTTTTTATCGATTTTCTGGGCATTTTTAATAGGTACAAAAAAGATCCAGATCCTTTCTTTGCATTGAAAAAATTAGCGTGAGTCATTAAGGATCTTTTTTAAAGAATCCTTTTTTTATAAAAAGATCCGGATTTCAGATCCTGATCTAAGATCCTTTTTGAAAAAAGAATCTTAGGATCTTGTGACCTGGATTTTTCTCACTTTTTAAAGGATCTGATTATCTGGATTTTAGATCCTTTTGAAAAGGATCTTGTCCATCTCTGTTTCGGATGATCAAACGCATTTTTAAAAACCTCAAGGTATCCACTTTTTAAAAATATCAATATTTTTATCCAACACTAATTTTGTTTCATTAATCTTCAACTTCGAAAACCCCATTTTGATTCGTAACATTTCAATTTCGAAAAATTTCATCACTTTGGATTTGAATTAAGTATTACAAGTTGATACATTGGGTAATCTCTTCGGGATGCATCGTCTACCACAATCAATGCAGCAATTAAGGATCTAAGTACTTAATTTTCTTGCATAAAGATCGAAACGTAAACCTACTTTTTTAGTTGAATTCTAAATTTTGGCTTCAGATGAAATAGTATAAAAATACAGAAATAACGAGCTAATTTCAAACTAGACGGAAAAAATTGTACTGACACCTGTACCTAACCAAACATGCCAAGTATTGGACGAACACAACAGTAAAATACCTATACCAAACACTTCTCATTTCTTATATAAATAACTGTGACTGTAAGGAGCAGAAACTGTCATAAAGACGGCTTCTCTTCGGTTGAACTGAAAACTTACTCACCTACGTATGTACCTACGTGTACAAATATTTCTAGTTTTTCAGCGAATTTCAAAAAAAAAAATGAATTATCTTCTTTTTGTTAAAATCGAATTTTTCTTCTACGAGAACTTCATTTTAAAAATGTGTTCGATGACAGAAAACTTCGTTAAACCGCTCGACTTTCAAGTTGATAATGAACTTCGAAATCAGTCAAGTGAACGTAATTGGTGTATAGGTAGCACGTCATACTCGCAAAATATCACCTACTTATTAATTAACAATTCAGTTATTACTATTAAGTAATGGTGGAATAGGGTAAAATCACACATATTGCGAATCGCATCAATAGGCACTTCATTTATTTGTACTTAGGTCTACATGCAGGTAGGTACCTATACTTCATCATGAAATTCAATTTAATTTCAAGTCATGTGCTGGTTATTTGTATGTTATTTTGGAAACCCTCGAAATCCGCGGAATTGAGTTCAATTCCAGGTATATTCCTGAAACCGATCATGTACTTCCATAGAATGGTAACCGCACGTAAGTAAAATTAATCTAGATTTCTATAGATGCCTATTACCTAGTCTTATTCAGCTATATATCCAGCAATTGAAATACCTGTCTTCCACAGCCATGTCCAATAGTCCTGACTACATATGCACCATGACTCCACAAGGAAAAGACCAACTATGCGAAATAGTATTCAATCAAAAAAACTTGATGGAAAGATACAAAGTGCACTACAATAAACAAGTGGATAAAACAAATTTCGATTTCAATTGCTACTTGAGAGCTTTCAATTGTTATATAAATAATATTTTTCATCTGGGCTTATCTCAAGATATGTTACTTTGCCCAGTGGTTGATTCCGAAACTGGAGAACAAGTTAAAAGATATTATTTAAGCACTAATTATACGCCAGATAGGGTAATTCTATTCGAAGCTGGAAAAGATGGCAGAGTAGTTGCTGTTGTTGCGGTATATGATATAAATTTGGACGAATTACACAAAAAATTCAAAACTGTTGAGATTCAGAGTAGCTAATTAAATTTTCATATTCGAGTTTTTGTGGAGTGTTGAGGTAGGTAATTAGCTATCATTGTAATTATTCTAGGTAGGTATATATTTTATTGGGCTGTATAAAAAATAAGCATTGATAATTATGTTTTAAACTATGGGTACAGATTATCATTTTGTTTTCCCTATTTTTGTGAATTATTAAATAATTGGTAAATTCATTCATCTCAAATTTATTTTTACTTTTCCTCAGAGTCGAAAATTATACAATGAAGTTGTAGTGTAAGGTCTGTCATCCGTAAAATTTGGGTGGGTCATTCTACGTTAATTCGACATGAATATGCCATTTTTTTCGATCCCACTTCTAAGGTTAAAATTTGGAAAAATCAGAAAAAGTTATGTAATTTAATTATCCATCTTGTGAAACGTTTTTAAGAGTGCTGAACAAAAATTCGGTCTTATTTTTATAATTTGGCCTCTTTTATCTCCTTTAGATTTTGAATGAAAATAGGTAAAGTGGAGGGGATGAAATGGATCAAATCATAAAAACAAGGCCGAAATCGTTTTCAGCACGCTCAACAACATACCATTATACAGGGTGTACCAGCTCAGAGGGAAAGCCTTCAAACCAGTAAGTATGCAACTCATAGTGAGTCGATGTATGTATGTTTACCTAACCTCCGAGTTATAGGGTTAGAGTTATGCTCAATGAAAAAATGAATTTTTTTATTCCGACTAAGCAATTTTAACCTTGCATTTCTTGACAACCATAATAGGCAGAGAGAGAGTTGCGCTTTGCGGCACTGGACAGCAAATTTAATCTAGAATATTTCGAGGGGGTTGTAATTTTTCTAACTTGCCAAGGAAATCTACAGCGAGCAGAACATTTGAAAAAACATGTCAAAAATTTGACAGTTTTTTTATTTTTCTTCATAACTAAAAAAGTTTTCCTCTGAATATGCTGTTATTAGTAACTTTTCTTGACGAAAAAAGTTCGATCTATACATTGGCACAACCTACATTTCTCTATAATTATTATTATATTCAAAAGTTATAAGCGATTAATTCTTGAAAAACATCTTTAAAAAACGACTTGAATAAAATATTTCAAATTTTTTCCAAAAAAGCTGTTTTTCAGAAGTTTTTTAACAAATAATCGCTCATAACTTTTGAATGAAATAAGATAGAGAAATGGAAGTTACGCCATTGTAAAGATCGGACTTTTTTCATCTTGAAGGGTCATTAATAACAGCATGTTCAGAGGAAAACTTTTTTAGTTATCAAGAAAAACGAAAAAATTTTTCGAATTTTTCACATGTTTTTTCAAATATTCTGCTCCCTGTAGATTTCCTTGGCAGGTTAGAAAAATTACCAGCCCCCTCAAAAAATTCTAGATGAAATTTTCTGTCCGGTGCCCCAAAGCAGAACTCTTCCTATCGTGGTTGTCGAGAAGTGCAAGGTTGAAAATGTCCTAGCAGAATAAAAAAAAACATTTTTTCATTGAGCATAATTCTACCCCTGCGGCCTGGAGGTTAGGCAAACATATATACATCGACTCACTATGAGTTGCATACTTACTAGTTTGAAGGTCTTACCCCTAAGCTGGTACATCCTGTATATATCATTTAATTTTCTACAATGTTTCCAGATAATGACCCATAAGTGTGATGGCCAATGGAGGAGGGGCTGGAAGGGGGGCTGCAGAGAAAGTTTGAGAAAAATTAGGTCATCGTAGTGTTCAATGTCTGAAAAAATGTGCTCAAGTTGATACATCATACATTCACAGTTGTCAGTTTTTTAATTTTCGTTCATTGGGGGGGAGGGGATCTCCACCCCCATTATGCTAAGCATAAGTAGGTAGATTTGACTATCCTTGGAATTGTAGGGACAAAAGTTATGCTCATAAAAAAAATCCTATTTTTTTCATAATTTTTGATTTGTCTTAAAATTTTAACTATGATAGGTAGAAGCTTGCGGTTTGCGCTATTGGAAGGAGCATTCATTCTAGTTTTTGAAAGAAGCCCAGTCACTAACTATGAAATATTTTTAAAAATATATATATTTTTAATTTTAGTGTCATTTTTAAATTTTTTAAAAGACTTTCATGCCAATGATGCAAATTCCAGCTTTCTATTTTGCTTGAATTGAATTAAAAGTTACGCCATTTCAATTTCAAGAAATATGCTTGAAGAAATTAAATTTTTGGACAATATGAGAAAAATTGAAAAATTATACAAAAGTTGAAAAATGAAATTTTTTGTATTTTTTTTTCTCGATCACTTAGATAACCCAAAAAACGTTTAAATAGAAAAAAAATTAAGTAGAATAAAGTCTCCTGCCAATGGCGCAAACTACAACTCTGTACCTATCATAGTTAAAATTTTATGATAAATCTAAATTGATGAACAAAATTGGGAAAATTCGTTTTGAATGAGCATGACGTTGTCCCTTCAATTCCAAGGATAGTCAAACATACCAGCTTAGGCTCAGCATGAATTGCCTACCTATTTACTGGAAGGCGGGGCATCAGCTATGAAACACTTTGTATTCTTTTTTTTAGGGAATTTTATTCGAAAGCTTTCACTTATAATTTTTTGACATGAATTTTGAAGGTTTTTCCAACTGTTGAATTAGTTTTGATCCAAGCATTATGCTGCTTGAGATATATGTACATGCTTACTGTTGAAGTTGTCTACCACCAGAAATCACAAAAACAAACCCCTACCAGTTATCTCCATCCCCTCGAGAAAACTGAGGAGTGAGAACTAATAGATGATGATCTGCCTAGTTCTTGGGTGAGTAGACTTCGTAAAAATTTTTTGAGCGAAATCGAAAAACATAAAGTGGAAAATCGATTTGTTTGCTCCTTGTTTGGTCGAATAATGATCTCAAGAAAATAGATGTTAGATTAACATGTGGGTAGGTCCTTGAAAATTTAATAACTTTCTATTTAAAAGTAAGGAAAGGTAAACATTTCTGAGGTCTAGGTATTTTAAATGATCTTGAACCCATTCAACTTTGGCGTTGAGCAAAAAAAATTGCCGAATTTTCAAAAAAAAATTGCCGAATTTTCAAAAAAAAATTACCTAATTTTTGTTTGGAATTTTTTTTTTTTGAAATTTGCATTCGTAGTCCATTTAATTTTAAAGTTTGGCAAAATCCCATCATACGGGAATTTGTTCAATTTTCAAAGTTTTTTCCATTCCCATGACCAGCAATTTGTTTTATTCAATTTTTTTTAGATGCCTGGGTACACAAAATTAGGAACTTGAAACTTCAATAAGTTGCATACTGCTTAAGATGAAGGCAAACATTCAAATCATTAATACAGTTCAACGCATAAGAAAAATGATAAACGATATGATAATGATCAATACATGTGATGTCCCAAAAACCGTATTTCTTCGAAGCCTGTCACATATTTATCAACTTGTGATCTCTTTTAAATGAATGCGAGCACGTTGTAACCGTAAAATATCTCCATTTCATTGACAAAAAACACCAACAATCGTATCTGCCGATTTCAAGGGGAACCCAGATACCGTTCGTGCAACATCTCGTACCTGGCTCGAGAAAATGATAAATGTTCTTTTCATTACCCCGCCACGTGCGCATCAAAGACACAATACATCACAATTACCTGCGAGCAAAACTTTGAAAAAAATTCTTTTCTGCGAGTAAAGTTGAAGTTTCAACAGCACGCCGAATTTTTTTAACTTTTTTTTTATCAGTGTTTGTCATAAAATCGGGACGTTTGATTCATTATTCTTTTACATTGGCTAAGTATTGGTGTCAGTGAATCGTTGTATTATCGTGTGTCTTTAGAACGCCCTCGTAGAGCCGGTTTACTATATGGTTATCATCGAACGCGAATCAAAGCGTGATTTTTCATCGAGTGTTGCATCTTTTGAGAAGAATCATTTCTGAGGTAAGAATTTTTCATATTTTAATCGTTTATTTCACGAAAATCGAGTGTATTTGCAACTATAATTTTTTTTCTTTATTTAAACAATAAAAAAATTTCAAAAAAAGATGATGGAGGGAGGAAAGGGCAAAATTCGGTGTGACACGTATTTTGGACTAAAAATAAGTAGTGAATGAAGTCACCAAATTAGTAATTTTTTTCGTTAATCGGATTTTCCTGTTTTAATTATCAGCTCATCTGTGATAAAAATTCTCACATGTTTCAAATTCTTCAATAAAATGATACTCAACTACGTAGGTAGCTAATTTTTCTCGGAAATAAAGCATTCCATTTTTTGTTTGCGTAATTTTAACCATACAGGAAAATTATTCCAAGATGCGAATGTAAATTTCATCACACAAACGTTAAATTTTTTCGTCGTATTGATCAGAAAATGCTTACTATTCATTTCGATAACTGCTGAATAAGCATTGGTGTCAATTACCGGAATAATTTGTATATTTGTACAAAAATAAGTAGTTCTTCGATATTGCTTTATGTACTTTCAAGTGTGCAAATAATATATGTGTTTATTTTGCTATAATTATACTTGAGGTAGGTAGTTGGAAAGAGCTATTCGTACGAATCAGATACTCACCAATTCACCATTCGTTTGAAATAATTGTTCGAGTATGTTTAGCTGTATAAAATCGTCAATTAATTAGTCAATCACACTTATCAACTAGTGAAATAGGAAAAATTCTACCTCATGGTACGATTGTGATAAATATCTGTAGAAATCTTAGGGACAAATTAAATACTCGAATTCATTGATCGATGAAGAAAAAAATTACATAAAATATTCCAAATTAAATAAAATCTTCGCACGTGTTTTAATTATCCAAATATCATATCAAATTCATCGGTATCGTCGACAAATAAGTGAATTTTCGAAAATCTATAATTATCTCGACTCGATTAGGTATTACTTTAGGTGCAAAAGCATCGACTTTATTTAGCTATTAAACCAGAATACTAATCAGGGCGACTATAGTACAAATGTAGCGACCTGATGTAACTTGAATTTCGATATCATCGATACCATTCTCGTATCACGCTCCGAACGAGTAAACGATAATTACCTAAAACGGTGGTAGCTCTTGCTAAAATCTAGTTTTTTCTATTTTTTATAGTATTTTTTGCGGAATTTTCCAAAATGCAGTATACGTTACCGAATCTGGTGGCTGTTCAGCGAATCTCCAAATTGCCGATTGTTCAATCGAGCTTGAATACTGCAACGAGCATATATATTAAAGTCAAGGTATGTAAATGCATCATTTTTTAATGATTTAGAATTATACCTATCTATTGTTTTATTCCTTAGAGTAGAATTTTCGATTTATTAAGGAGTTCACTCGATCGCAATTTATATATTGATTTTGTTATAATGACGAATCCATTCTTGGAATGATTTATTGATAAGGAACCGGTGTCTGAATAGTCGAAAGTGTCTACTAGAATAATCGATTAGAGATAATAGACTCGATTATCTATTTTGCAGCGTCATTTTCCCCTCCAAAGTGTTCTGTCTTATGATTTCAAACGTCAAGTCACCTAGCTAATTTCGATTGAAAAAGTAAAATTGATGAAAAATTCCCTCATCGTGAAATTTTACCATATTTCAAGACAGATGTTGACCAAGATTTACAATACGAGACTCAATCGTCCTTTTATAGGTAATTCGTAGACACGTGCACAACAATCGTATCAAATTACGAGAGAACTTAAAAACCACGATTTACTCAATTTCAATGTCGTCGTGTTTAAAGTATCTAAGATACGAATACGATGATACCTACCTATTTTTTCAATTTAATTCTCATATTTAGAACTAAGAATTAACCATTTGATCAACTCGAATGTTTTTTGCCAGTCTGTGACATCTTGATTTTACATCTCATCAGCATATCACAATCACATGGTCAGCAAAACCTATGTGCTACGGATATGATGTAAATAATACAAAGGTTAAAAATAACAAACGAGATTTTTAATCGTTTTAGTACCTAATCAGCCGGTAAATCGAAGCAGAATTGTAATTTTTATAAAGTTTGCTGGTAACCTTAGTCCTTAGGTATTTTTTCGTAATATATAATAACGTATTATTTTATTATTCGAGTATATTGAATAATTATTATAAAAAATACGGTCAATTTCCGCTCAGCCATTGTCTATATTAATCCTAATTGAGCAAAGTTCGACAGTGTTATCGTGCGAACAAGTGTTTTCTCATTTTTTCCAACTTCTAACACGATAATAGTGGAAGGTATTTGAGTAGAGAGATGTTAACTTGACCCATTCGTGATGCATGATGTAGAATTTTTTTAATTGGGAATACTTTGTACTGAATTGTCAGATTCGAATACTTTTGTAAATAGGTAAAGAGATATACTCGTAATTTAAAAAAAAATATTTGAATAGAAGTAGGTACATATCTATTTGGTTGGAACTGAAAATTGAATCGAAATAAATCCTCAAGATCGGATATACGATTGGCTTCTTAATTTCTAATACGTTTGTACGTAATTTATAGTTCATTGATCTTCTTATGGAAGTCAAAAACCGAATAAAATTAGTACAGATTACAGGTGTGCTAATCACTCAATTAAAAAAATACTTTCATAGATAGTATACAAATATGTAAAGAAATATGTACTACAAATAAGTATTGATTAATAAATTAATTTCGAAAAAAATTGAATAGGTACCTATCAAAAGGTATAATTATAGTGTTAGGTACTCTTACTCGTTCAGTAGAAATTCAAAACAATGAATTATAGCCTAGTCATGTTAAAAAATAACGAATGAAGTCGTAAAAGTAAACCAGAAGAGTGTCTTTTCAATCATGGCTAACCTTAAAATAGGTACAAATAAATCATCAAAGCACGTGATAATAGTTGCTACTCATTGCTGAAAATTGTAGGTACAACGAACAAATTTAAATTTAGCCATGGCCCACAATTAGAAAAAAAATTTCAAAATCCAACAAAAATGTACCTACCTGCTGCGTACTTCCTGTAATCCAAAGTTTGATTTTTTTTTTTGTTGTAAAAATGAGTCATTTTCTTTATGAATATCATTTTTTTTCTATATACCTACTTAATTGTGTCTATTGTTTACACACCGCCTTGAACCACGATTGATGAACTTATTCACATTCCGAAGCAAAAGTACAGCTCGTATCAATGGAATTTTATTAAAAAGTTCCCTAGTTTAATCAAAACTTTGTGTAGGTTATCTATACGGTGAAACGACCGCTATAATAGTACATTTTCTAAACTTTGGTTCATGATTCATGATTTCTTCTGGCAGTTTTGACCTTCATAATTTTTATTTATAAAATTTTAATTTCTTCCATCGATAATTGCTATTTAACGAATCGAAAAATATACTTAGAAGTTTTTCTCACGATATAATATCAATTTTACTAATTAAGTAGGTATTGAAAACTCAATCTACAAATATGTATCCGAAAAATCACGAGTTGTAGATAGGTACTTGATTCATGTGATGATAATTTTTCATTGGTTTAAAATTTTTTTTTCAGTTTTGAAAACCTCAAAATTTCAAAAAAAATTGATTTTCAATATAATGAAAAAATAAACTTTTATTCGTATTTATAAATGTACATTTTGAGTTGAATACCTAATACTTGTTGAGTAAGTGAGAAATCACACATCTATCAAAATTACTCGTACCTATTGTACAAAATATTTTCTCCGTTTCATTTTTTCGGTATGCAACTTATTTTACGTTAGTTAGATTTTGAACTGGAACGAACGTTAGCGATAAGATGATAAAATGTACAAGTAGTAATTTTTATTCTTGTAAAATTTATAGTATGTACGTATCGCAACTTTTAATAATTGCTGTAGGTACTTTATTTTCAAAATTCAAAGTGAAAAATGGCATTGATGCACAAATTTTTACCTATCAAAATCATCAGGAGTATTTTTTCTCTTTTTCACATTTTCCGATGGGTAGATACTGGGTAGATAATAGGTTGTATTAAAAATATTAAAATGTGTAATTTTTTTTTCTTTGAAAAATGAGGGAAAAAGTTAAGACGAAATACTGAAAACTAATTATTTTAAATTTTGCATTCGACGAGACTCCTGGTGACATTTTTCATCTTTCTGAAGAATTCACGTAACACATTATCTTTATTATGATAATATTACAATAAAAAGTGATTTTGAGGTAGCTGTAATATGCCCTTATTAATTGATAATATTTTCTCGAAAATAAGCACAGCCGGGTAAGGAGAGATGATGAACCCTATCAAAAGTCATTCATGACAATCTTTTCAATTTCCATTTTCTTTTAAGATACCGTAATGATGCAATTTTGGAACCCACTATTTAGTCAAGCGCTAAAGAACTGAAAAACACCTGCCTTCAAATTGAGTATCTAATAGTGCTCTGACATTGAAAAAATGATCAATTTCAAGAGCACTATCATGAATTCAGGATAAAAATCATACACTGTGTCGATGTGAGTCCGAGTATCTGACACAGCCCCAACACAGTATCAACGCGTGTCAGAGGGTCTAACAGAGCTCCAACACAGTGCCAACTCGTGTCAGAGTGTCTCACACAGCCCTAATACCGGGTCAACGCGTGTTAGAGTATCTGACACAGTCCCAACACCATGTCAACGCGTGTCAGGAGGTCTGCACTCTGCAGACCACGGACGTTAACTATTAAAACTGGACATTTTACTTCGCTGAGTTGATGAACAAATCTGCGTTTGGAATTAGGGGAATGAGGGATGGTCTAAACCACACCCATTTAGTCAAAATGTTCTACGTACTCTTATGGAGAAATACACAATTTTCACTAAAATTATGATTTTCTTTCTAAATTACTGTTTGCGAATAAGAAATATATTTTTTAACATCGTATTTTATGTTTTTTCTTGAAAATCTTTTTTTTTACGATTCTAACTGCCATAATTCAATTTTAATTCGAGTATAAAATTAAAATTTACAGAAATATTGATATATTCAGCTAGTTGGACAAAAATGAGACCAATTTCTAAAAAAAAAAAATGCATTTTGGAAAAAGATATAACATAGTTTTAATGAAATTAAAATTGCAAATTAACCAAGTAAGCGGAGCTTAAACACCCGCGCAACCTTCTAATTCATGGTATCCCCGGTCTATGAAGTGAAATGTCCAGTTTTAATAGTTAAAGTCCGTGGGTCTGACACAGCTCCAACACCGTGTCAGCTCGTGTCAGAGCGTTCAACACAGCCCTAACACCGTGTCAACGCGTGTCAGAGTATCTTACACAGTCCCAACACCATGTCAACCCGTGTCAGAAGGACTGACACAGCTTCAACACAGTGTCAATTTGTGTCAGAGTTTCTAATACACGTCGACACTGTATTGGACTTGGAGAAACGTGTAAACTTGAATAATTGTATTAGGTGATCTTTTCTAATAAAAATATACCTATTTGAATAAATTTGAAGTACCTAGGTAAAAAAATGTTGAAGAATGCATAAAAATAGATACAATTATTTTTCGACAACGCAACAATGAAAATGAAATATAAAGATATCTTACCTATCACTAAAAACTTCGAAACAGAATATTTTAATTTTTATGGAAATATTATTAACAAATTTCATTAAATGTATTTTAAAAAAATATGACGAAATTCTGATTTTTTTGGGATCTAAATTTGAACATGTTTATTTGTTTAATGACATAGTTGAAGGAATTTTGGTCAAACCTTGGGAAAATCCATCAGTCTTTCTATAAATACACCGATTTTGGGGAAAAAATAAAAATCATCAAAATATGTCTATTTTGAGAAACTGGTGAATTATCTAAAAGTTTTTTCCCAAGTTATTTTAATATAATAGGACATGCTTCCATTACATTTACTTGTGTTTCAAGTAGGTATTTTTTTGATAATGTATCTATTGAATTTCATTACATTCTACATTTTGTTCTGTTTAGAAATCAAATCGGTTGATAGAATGGAGTTTGGGAACTGCTGAAGCTACTGTAACCATCGCAATCGATCTGACCAAACCAGGTATTGTGATGTTGGACGGACCCATACATTTGATAGATGAAATTCTATGTAAATCACTGGATATGGTGGAAGAAGCAGTACCCATCATAAAATCAGAACCAGATAAGGTAATTTTTGAACATAATTTAACAAATAGGTACCTACCTATTTAATTTTACTAATTCAAGTTATCATATGTCGCGAGTCGCGACATAATAAGTAGGTACATTACATACGTAGTTTTTATCGGTGTGGGAACCATGTACCTATACTTTACGTAGGTATGTTTGACTTTTTGATGTTTTCTTATCAGCATTTTTTCATTTCATATTTATAACTTGAGAAATAAACAATTTAAAATTTTTTTTTATAATAATATATTTGAAAGAGGATAAAATTAGCTTTCAAATAATATAATTACTTTTTGATTTCGTACAATTTCACGAATCATTGTGTTTTTTGTTACGACCTCCCAAATAAGAAGTTGTACGAAATCAAAAAGTAAGTATATCATTTAAAAGGAAATTTCATCTTTTTAAAAATAAGTTATTATGAAAAGTTCCCAAACTGGAATCCTTACAAAGTTATGTTAAAGAAATGAAAAACTGAACATAAGTAGGTATTCTAAAAAGAAAACATCAAATTATTTAGCACAGAGTATGGTACATACAAATACATGTGTCCTTACGAGTACAACGATAAATACCTTCAGTCTTGGAAATTTTTTCATTTACCTATATTAGTGAGTTCATAGGTATAAGGTACCTACCTACTTTACGTTCACTGAACATTTTACTTAGGTAATTTTTAATCTCGTATTCTATCAACAATGCAGATATCGTTATGGTTTTTTACATAGATAACTTCTCTTTGTTCGCGGTTATTTCATATTCCGAGTAAAATTACGCAAAAGTCTTCACAAGGTGATTAATTGGAAGAAAATAGTAGATAATACATTTTTCTTTTTTGATGAACATCATTCGAGGTCAAAGATGAATTTTTAAATTAACGAGTTTAAATCGTCGACTTTAATTTCTTCAAATACTTATACCTACCTATATTAGGGTGGAGCGCGAAAAAAAACATACCTCAGATTTTGACCAAATTCAAGGGAGTGGTTCATATTTATATGGGGACGAACCATGAAAAATTTTAGACCCCTATCTCAAAGGGAGGTGGAGCTAGGGGGCCTCAAAGTGGGATAACTTTTGAAAAAAACGTGGTTTTTGGCCATTTTTGGGTAGTGCTACCTGCGTGGCATACCCAGCACAGCCTC
>FIZU01066256.1:0-14076 GCA_900064475.1 Pseudococcus longispinus
GTGTCCAAAATTTTTTCTCACTATGATTGACCTTTTGGAGCAAAAATTGTCGAAATCCGTTTCCAAGGCCAAAACACCATTCTTAACCGGCTATGCCCTTTGCAAAGTTGCATATGATAGAAAAGTAAATATTCACCCAGGAAGCTGAATTTTTGGTGGTGGAATGATTCGAGGTCGCTGATCACAAATATGTGATAGTATTTGAGATTTATGTATTATTTAGGGAGATATTGGACGTATTGTTATTATAATTTGGTGTTAATTAATAGCCTATTTGCAGATGCAAGGCATAAGTCAAAATATATGAAAATAGATAAATTTTGGATTTTTTCATGTCGTTTTCGACTAATTCAAGGTCGCTGATCACGAATTTTGTATTTGTTTTGTAAGATCTGCTCTCCTGCTGCTGGAGATGGCACATTTGAGATAAAAATTGGCCATATCCCGCGAACAAAGGTCAAGATCGAAAAATGGACCGCGGATTCGTAATCAGCGACCTCAAATTAGTAAATGACCAACATTTTTGAAAATCGCCAAAAATCGAAAAAAAACATGAACTAACCCCTTCTCTATTTTTTGGGCGAAAAATTTTTTGTTCGATATCGACGAGTGAGGTGTCTAGGAGGGGGTAGTCGACCACGGCGAATTCATTGCAACCGTCATGTCAGTGAAAATGGCAAATTTCCAGCAATTTGAAATTTCCAAAAAACTGCAATAACTTTGCAAATACGTGATTAATCGAAAAACCGACTGCAAATTCGGATTCAGCGAATCCAAATACCCCCTCCTAGACTATTCAAACGCCCATTTTCTACGAATTTTTAAAAACGATCAAAAAGGATCTATGGGACACTTTCGAAATTCTCGTCCTACCACGCTGACACATGGTGCACCCGGATAGATTTGATGTCGCTGATCACAAATATGCCCTCAGTATCGCAATTTGAGCATTATCGTGAGAGATATTGGAATTTTTATCCATAATTTGGTTGTTATTTAAATTGCCTATTGCTAGTTTCCAAGGTGAAGTCCAAATATCGAAATTTGCCGAATTTTCGATTTTTTTTATGTTGTTTTTGACTAATTTGAGATCTCTCATCGCGATTATAAAACCAGATTTGCGATGCAATCATTAGGTCGCGAGATAATAAGCTTTTGGTTTGAAAAAATGCAAAATGAAGGAATTTTTTTAGTTTTAATGTCGTTTACGACTAATTCGAGTTCTGTCATCGTGGATATGAAAGCATATTTGCGACGCAATCGTCAATTCGTGAGATAATTAGATTTTACTATGTTTGATGAGATTTTCACGAATTTTGTGAGAAGAATATAGGTGAAACCAGTTCATATTTGAAATTCGTAGGTACTGAATAAAGGCATTTAGTTGAAATACAAATGTATTTTGTAAATTAAGGTAGAAAAACAGATTTTATTAAACATAAACACGTTTTAACGAGTATCGTGGACTTGATTAAAATTACCTGTACACCATTAACAGATTAGCATTATTGGTATGAATCAGTGAATGACAAATTGAAATTATTCGATCGAATTCAGTTAACGTACTTAGTACATGTACTGTACAATTTACTTAAGTACACATGATTAGGGTAAAATAGCTTAAAAGGTTAGGTTTAACAGCTCTGTGTCTACTATCAAGTAAGTAGTTGAAAACATACTTACATAATTTCTTAATTTTTTTTCTCTTCCGGTCAATTACCTAATACATTTATTTGATTAATTGTAAGAGGGGCCTAACTTGACCCACACTCAACAGCTGACGTAGTGTGATGTGAAGCTAGGTATCTCAACCTACGAACATTACATTCTATTGGTAAGTATATGCAGTATGCAATATGCACTATGTAGGTATTCGGAAATTGAACAAAATATTAAATAATTCCCAATGTCCACGAGCTAACAAACCCACATGGTACATACGCAGACGCGCCTGCTATATAAATGGTAACATTTGAATACTTCTTTCGTTTCGTCTTCACAACGCGACAACAAATCACCTAGCTAGCTATACAGTCGACGATTTACATTTATACGTAGGTATATAAATAAGTAAATGCGATAAATTACATTATACATAATCACTACTCGAAATATGTATTAAATCGTATCGCTGTCAAATACAAGTCTCCTCTGACCCTACGAGTAATACTTATCTATAATCTAAGTGATGCTGAAGAGACGCGTTTGGAAACATGTTTTACGAGCGATGAGCGAATAACCGTACGAAATAGTGAAGTATAAATACCCAAACGGAACGTTTATAGGTCAAGTGAAAGAACATAATTCAGTGATTACTGAATAGTGATAGGTATTGTTTGAGGAGTGCATCGATAGAACGACTTCGCTATCTCGCCTTTTTCAAATTTAGTTTTTCACTAAGGCAACGTATACAGGTATATTAGGTGGCATACCTAATTACCTACATCGTTAATCTACACGTTTATAATATACCATTCGCACTCCATACTTTAAAAAGTGATTTAGGCATGCGCGAGTACTCACACGTACCTATTCTGTCTGGTGATACCTACAATGATAAATGCAATTTCGTAAAAGGTATTATAAAAATTGTACAATTCGAGACCATACCGTAACAAAAAATTAATTTAACGAAAAAAAATAAATAAATAAAAAATATTGTTTATAAATAGCTACCCGTAGGTACGTGATTTACTTGTGGAAAAAACACACAGTAAGACAAGAGAATATTATCAACGTAAGGACCTAGTCATCTACCTGTTTTCAGTTAAGTAATGGCATGGAATGAAGCTTCTCTTCATCATTATTTTCAAAAATTTCGTTTGTGTGCTTAAAGAATAGCCAAATGTGAGAATATTTTTAAAAAATAAAAGAGTAATTTGTGAATGGTTCTATACAAGTATAGACTACCTATCTAAATTTATTCATTAATGTGCTTATGTAATATGTAGTCGAAGAGGGCGAATAACAATGAGAATAAATTTATCATTCATTTTTATCTATCACGAGATAAAAATAGGTATTCACGCGGTAAGTACCTATCCACCCACCTATCTATCTACCTACCTACCTACCTACTTATTTAAAGGTAAGGAAGTAGACTCGCGAGATTTGAGCGTGAAAAAAATACCTATCACACAAGTGGGTGATTGAAAATAATAAAAAAGCTTCGGTATTTTCATCTTCGTAAAAAGAAATCCCAAGTAGGTAGGTAGGTAGGAAGGTAAGTGCGCGTACATATTACGAATATGTACCGAGGTGTGCCGAGATTTGCGCCATCTACGTAAGGCTTTCGATAATTTCATTTTTCAATTTTACTTCTTATCTAACTTATCGATTTTCTGCGATCGTTCATCACAGTCCCTACCTATCTACGTAATCGATTATAGAAAAGCCGCCGTCTATTTAAAAAATACCGATACATACGTAATAATAAAAGAGGAACGCAAATATGGTGAACGAATTTGAGAACAACAACTTCAAGTTATGCTTGTTAAAGTTGTACGAGGTATCTCCACGTGTAAGAATCCGGTTAAGGTGAGGAAATGTTTACAACCCATCGAGTATAAAAAGGAGAAGAATGAAATGGTATACAGGCGCAATAATACACGAAGTAGGTACGCGTACCTACTACCTATACACAAAAATAGCATACGTAACGATTACTACACTCGAAAATCTACACCTACTACATACTTGTACAAACAGGTTGCTTTTTAATGCGATATCTTAACATTCGTAATAAGGTAGATATTAGGTAACTAGGTATTTTATACTTGACGTAATATAGGTACGTAAAAATAAAACGATCACGCGTCCTTCGCGCGAATATAAAAGGATAACAATCGATAATTTAAAAAAAGAAAGAAAGAATGAAAACGAAAACTTAACCAAGTAGGTAAATAAATAAAGTAAGTATGTCGTAAACGAGGAGAATTACAATAAGGTTGAAAATGTCGTTTGAAAATACGCGCATAAAATACGAATACGACGAGTAAATATTGCGAACTGGAAGATTGGCTGTTGAAAAACCCGCGAAGGCCTACGTATTCGGTTGTTCTCAGATGTTTGGCGGTAAAATCGTAAGTTATAAGTATGTAGGTGTAATTGCGTATAGAAACGAGTAGATGAAATACATATTTGTACGTGCGTGCAGAATACGTCGTCGTGTATAGACCTACTCGTACGTTGAGCAAATGTATAGGGTAGTTTCGAATTAAGGAATGTTCCTAGATCGGCTGAAATTGGTTCTGGCTGTCATAGCTGCTATTTCGGACAGACGAATACCGATTGGTAATCGATCGTCGTATAAAGCTGGCGCTTGCAGGATGATTCCAGCCGTGCCCACTACTACCGCTAATGTAAATATCCACAGGAACAATCTATCTAATACCATCGCTACGTATTTCCAATCTTCTTTTATCTGTAAAAACGCACGGCGAGAAGGAGACGTTAGTAGGGCAGTTCTTCTGCTACGAAGTGCCTTACGAATAAGCGAGCCGAGTTCGCAGAAACGACAAGTCGACTAGATACATACCTTGTTGGAATCTTCTTCTCTTTTGGTATAGTCGGCGATGTATTGAACGCCGTTGAAGGCTCTGTGTAATTCGGGACATTGATGCCAATGAACGTGATGCGAACAATCGCCGCTGAACGTGTCTGAACGGAAGGTTGACTCGTCGTGAAGTGGAGGCACCGGCAGTGGAGAAGGTCCGTGAATACGGCAACTACTTCTTAACGAAGCGCTCTCCATTTCTCTGAAATTAAAAAATTGCGCGTACACATATTTCACGTGGTAGATCGCAGCGAGGGTATAAAACGGGGTTACTTACCGCGACGACGATATTGGTAAATCCTCGTGGTCGGTCGAGGGGAAGACGTCGTGACTGCTGCTGTGTAATAATTCGGAAGCCGAACTCGGCCCTGTATTGTAATTATGCGAATCTCGAAGCTCTAAACCGTTACACGTTCTTACTATTATTCTATGACAGGAGCTCACCAAGCTGAAAATTTCAAGTAAATAAACAGTCAGTCATCGAGTACTCTAATACACATACACGTATATGTACAGTATGTACATATTAGGATGGATCGAAAAACAAAAAAATCAACTTGGATTTTGACTAAATACAAGGGGGTGGTTCATTTTGAACTGAAACATCCTATAAAACTTTTCTGCATCCTAGCTCAAAGGGGAGTGGAGCTAGAGACCCTCAAAGTGGGGTCACTTTTGCAAAAAAACAGTTTTGAGGTAATTGCACCAGGGCTGTTAAACCGGTAATATTGGTTCTATGGTTTTGGTTTGGGTCTTGGTTTTCAAAAGTCACCGGTTTTGGTTTCGGTTATGGTTTTTGAACTTCACTTTTGATGAACGATGAAGATGGGTACCATACAAAAAGTTATCCTGTGTCTGATACAGTGTCGACTTGTGTCAGGAGTCCTGACTCAGGACATCTGACATAGTTTCGACACAATGTCAATCAGTGTCAGGGTGTCTGACAATTTTAAAACATTTTCAACTTGTGTCAGGGAGTCTGACACATTGCCAACTTGTGTCGTGTCGGGGTGTCAAAGTGTCTGACACAGTTTTGAAACATTGTCAACATGTGTCACGACGTCGGACACAGTTCTAACATAGTTTCAACTTGAGTCTGAGTGTCTGAAACAATTGAAACACAGCGTTGACTTGAGTCAAAAAACATTTTTTTTTTTCAAAAATGACCTTACTTCGAGCACCCTCAGATTGGCGCTCTTTTTGAGCTAGAAGTCCAAGACTTTCTATGGCAGTTCTCCAACTCAAAATTCAGATCACGTTTTTTTTTTGATCCACCCTAATATATGTACGTAAAGGTAAGCTTCGCTTACTTTCTTCTTTCCATATGGTACTGCGGCCTGCGCATAACGAGCAGCCTGGGAAGAATATGTATAAATACTCTTTTCACCCACGGAGCCATTACGTGAGTAGTTGGTGATCGAAAATGTATATTCAGCACAACTACCGTCACGCAAATACTGCAAAATTATCGCTATATTTAAAAACATATCTTGATCGTTGAGCGACGAGATGGTCGCGTCATACCCTACCTGAGAGTATCCAAAATCATGGTGAACAGTACGAATTTGCCTAGTAGTGGTACTACCAACGAAGTTGGTGGAATGATTTCGGCCAACAGCAAGAAGAACACAGTCAACGAAAGTAAAATCGAAAAACTCAAACTGACCTGTTTGCATAATTAAGTGTATATGATTAATACATTGGTATGTATCATATACGTGCTCGATAAAAGAAGAAAAGAATGCCAAGCTAGGCATTTATTACGAGATAAAAAAAAATAAACGAAAAAGTTTACCTTTTCGCCGCTATCCGAAGGCAGATATCATACCAAAATTGTAAGGAAAGATATTCCCATACAAGGTATAATGAGATTGACGGTATAAAAAAGCGTTTTCCTTCGCATGGTTATGTTGAAGGTAATATCCAGGTACGGTTCATCGCAACACGTATAAAACTTTTCATTTCTAAAACAGAAATATACGTATACATAGTATAGTAGGTAGATAAAATACATATACGGTATGCGGTAAATACGAGTACGTCTAATTCGCCAGGGGAGGTATGGAATTTCTCCACGAAGAGGGTTGTATCAACTTTTAACGCAGTTCGTTGCAAGTCCGACTTACCCAGTTTGAGATGTCCTTATCTATTCATCATAAACAACCATGTGTACTTAAAAGCATACCAAACTATGGAATTTTTTCAAAAATTGAATAAAATCGCGAATTCAAGTAGGTAGTGGATCTCGCAGCAATAATCTCTCGCTTAAAATGGTGAAATTTGAATCTTGGCTAATTTAATTTTTGAAGGGGCAGCATAACTGGAAAATTCCATGGCTTTTTCAAATAGACATATCGAGAGTTTCAAAATTGGGGGGTCATCCTATAGTTTTCCAATTATTTCAATCGAGGCAATTTCGAACCTTACGAAAGGATTTCCCGCTACCATGAATCCTATGGATAGAGGTATCACGACCTTTATGATGAAATGTCTCACGACTTCTGTGAACAAATGTCCCACTCCCACAAGCTCTACAGACAGATGTCCCACTCTCACAAGCTCTACAGACAGATGTCCTACTTTCACAACCTCTACGGACAATTGTTCCACAAACTGTACAGCCAGATGTCTCACTACCTTTTTAGAGGTTCCACAACTCCTATAAATGTTCCACGCCTTATATGTCTCACAACCTCCACAAACCGGTCTTCCACAACCTCTACAGACAGCTTTTCCAGAACCTTTCAGAACGAATGTCCTACAACTTCTACATGCAATTGCCACACAACCTAAACAGACATATGTTCCATGACCTTTCAGAATAGATGTTTCACCTCTACAGGAAATTGATCCACAACCTCTACAAACAGGTATCTCATTATCCTTTTAGAGGTTCCACGACTTCTGCAGACAGATGTTCCAAGCCCAGTATGTCTCACAAGTCACAACCTCCACAAACAGATCCTCCACAACCCTTACGGACAGATGTCTCAGCACCTTTTTAGAGGTTTCATGACTCCTACAAACAAATGACCCTCAAACTCAACGGACAATTGTCCCACAACCTATGTTCCATGACACCAACGGATAGATGTCTCGTAACCTCTAAGGACAGATGTCCTCCAACTCCATCTCACAACCTCTGGAACTATATCTCGTTTCTTTTGATTTTAATTTTAGAAATGAACTTTTCAGGTCTAAAAAATGTTACGTTTTATACTACGAGTATTTTCCACGTAAAATTTCATATCTGCGTAGAAAGAGGAGAGGTATTTACCGTCTCAAGCTACGTATCTCAAAAAACAGGAAGGTCTCGAAAAAAGACCTCGCTGCAAAAAGAGTAACCTCCCGAGCGATATTTACAGATGACATGCGAGACCTTACTGGAAACCGCACACATACACCAGTACGCGAGCACGCACACGCGCGAGCAAAGTTTAAAAGAAATTAAGCTTCGGCGCTGAAGTTTCCGCACCAGCACTACGTGTCTCCTTCGGCTGCTCGCACAAGTAATACGTTACGGCGATGAGGATGTCGCCGCCGTCACCGCTGCGCCGCCTGCCTCTTTGCCATCGCATCGTCATCGTTTACTTTTTGTACAGTTACACTTTCGCACTACTTTTTCATTTTCTCCTCTCGCTCGTACACTCTTCGGCTGCTTTGCTTTTTCTTTCAACTTTTTACTTTTGCAAACCGAAATCGATATTTTTCACCGACAACCATGTGGAAAGGAAAGCCCGCGAAAAGTTACTTTTATACCGCCACACATACCTCTACTCGTATCGTCGTCGTTTAAAAACACAGCAAATTCTCACCGTCTGGTAACACCTATCCTAATACTCGCACACACCTAGATACGTGGACTACTACGATCATCGCATCGACTCATCAACATAAAGGATAAAAGGCTCGCCGAGTGGATAGAGATACGTACGAAAATTTTAGAAACGAGGCGACTCGTGAAGTGCGAAAACACGCAATCGTTTCAAAAAGAATAAGTACCTATCTAAATACGTACGCGAACGTTGTTCCATTTTACGACTCGTCTACCCGAGAAAGAAAAAAAAGAGGAAAATGAAAGAAGTAGGTAATCGAGTAAAAAGCAATATGAGCACATATCAACGCGATACAGCGAATAGATTTCACAAGAGACAAGTACCTACGAAGCTATCTGCTTATCTGTTTCTTTACTCGATGATTTGGAAAAAATATTAGTATTCGCGCCACTACTTTTACCAAAATTCCGTCGAAAATATTTCCTTTTTCCACCGAGTTGACCAACAGATAAGTAAGTATCGAGTTTGGAGAAGCGAAGAGAACACGGAGAAGATACTTTTAAACGTACATGTTACATTTGACAAAAAGGTCGCTCCAAAGAAACGGAATACGAGCGACGGTGCGGATAGCGGAGGGGTGTAAAATTTGGCGATGGTTTTTAATAAGCGAGACCTGAGAGGACGAGGCAGCGGCGGCGCGACAGCCAAGGTAAACGTGACCAGGTGTTCGGGGTCTGCTTGGTGGTCATTTATTAAACGAGTCAAGTAGGTAGCAGGTAGGTTAGGCGTATTAGCGGACGAGGCAACATTGTCATTCGTTGCATGCGGCGGTATAGGTTTGGGCACCATTTACTGAAGATACCCTCGGGAAACGAATAGTCGAATAGTCGAATATTACGCTACGAACGGTTACTCTGGCTACGTTTATTTTTCATCTCGCTTTCTATACTTAACGCGGCACGATACGCGCGCGCACGTGTGCGTGTGTGTAGCACAATATGTAAGTACAAATACGAGCGCGCCGTTTAAAATAAGCGTGTAATGGTAACTAGCGACCGCAACTTATGAAAAGAAAAATATTACCCATCTCTACGGTGTAATAATGAAAAATTGCCCCGCGCCGCGCACCTTCGCCCCGGCCCCTAATTTTCAACTCGCGTACATACGTCCCCATATAGTCGTATTCGTATACCTACCTACCTACATACATCGAGACATAGCTGCGATAGCGTAGCCAATCACCCGAACGCGACAAGAATACAATAATAGGTACAATAGACTCGCGTATGCCGCGTCACTATACAGCTTTTGGATTATGAAAATTCTCCGGGGAAAAGCGAGTGAGCAGGGAAAATCGTTAGTTATCTTCAGAAGTCGTCTGAAATACCTAAATATGCGCAGATTTTCTCTACCATTGCGTATTCGACTCGTCAATGTATTTGTTTATATGGTATTAAGGTCCCTTCCATGTCCAATAGACCGATAGGCTAATAGCACCAACGTACAATTATGTATACTCGAGCATTAATGCAATCAAGAATCACCCATCACTTCGATGCAAACCTAATGCATGCGGTGTCAGGCACCCTGAACAGAAGAGTGAGAGCGCAAAAAAGAAAATTCCGAAACCAGAATCAAAAAATAACTCCCCTTTCACCCTACAGATAACTCGTGAATTTCAATATAGGGCGGGGCCGAGAAAGATCTTGCTTGCATACAAAGGTACAGAAATGAGTTTAATTTAATCGCCATTCTGATCAAAAAAGGACCGAGGTCCAAAAACGGGGTACCTACTTGAGTACAGGATCAAATACCCGAAAATAAAATAAGCCTTAAACTCTCACGATTCTAACACCATTACGCTGATTTTAACATATTTCGTCAGATAAACAATTTAGACTTTTTGAACTTGGAAAATTTTAGGAATCAGGGTAACTTTCCGTTATTTTATCAGGCAGACTTCTTGGATTTGGAAAATTTCGGATATTACGCTGACTTTCAGACGTTTTATCAAATTATCTTACTTTCTTGGGTTTGAAAAATGTTTAAGAATTCAAATAAATTTTTGGATTTGAAAAATTTCAACTTTTATAGACTCGAAAAATTTCAAGAAAGCTCAAATCAGACATTTTGTCAGACAGCTTTTTACCTAAAGCTGAATTTTAAACATTTTGTCCAACTTTTTTGAATTTGGAAAAATTTTCAGATTTCAAATGACTTTTTATAGACTTGAAATTGGATTTCGAAAATTTTTCAAAAAAATTCCATTACAAAATTCACTCACCAAAATCCGTACCGCTGACTTTGAGATATTTTGCCTGACTTTTTTGGATTTGGAAAATTTTTCAGAATTCAAACGGCTTTTTGGACTTGGAAAATTCAATGAGCAAAAGCATATCCTATGTTTTATATTTAGTTTCATAGGTAGTATAAAAATGGTGGGACTTTTTTTAAAAATGGGCGTAGCTTTGCCGCTTCAATTAAGGGTAGGCAAACATTGACGTAGCTTCTTCAAAAATAGAGATAGGCGAAAATGTATGCTAGACAGTTGATGCAACATTTTTCCCTACACGGTCCGCCATTGCAAATGACAACTTTAAAAAATGTCAAAAATGAAAATTCAGAAATTTTAGGCGATCTTGTTGAAAAAAATGTTTACAACAAAAAATGTGATATACACTTTTTTGCCTTTCTACGTAGAAGTATTCGAGAAACTGCGGTGCTTTCCAATTATTCAACCGCTTCGTAGACAAATTTACAATATAAAAGTGTCGAAAACAAAAATATTCCAACAAAATCCGACTATTTAAATTATAATTTTTTTCGATTACCGAAAAGAATACAATTTTCTACTTTTTCGTGTACAGGTGGTTGCATACGACGAACAGATAAGGGTCTTCAGACAGGGTACGTGCGGTCTGGGTAAAATGTTGTACACATTACCCTCGCTCACGTAAAAAGTTGCACGTTATTCCTGGCGGGTTACTAGAAAAAGAAATAGCTACATTGTTTCGCGTGCGTATTTACGGCAAACCGAGTAGGCAATTCATTCAACGCGACTGGAAACAACGAAACCTACGTACGCGTACGCGGATGTACCTCTACTGCCCGCGGTGTCGTTCGCTGTCGCTAGTCACCGCGTCTTACGAGTTACGGTTGAAACTCGATAATTATATGTATATTCGCACCATACTCGTACATACGCGAACGGGTCGCGTCGTATCGTATCGACTCTCAATAGGTAACTCGCAGAGGAATCGATGAAGCGACTTTCGTGCTGGGTTTAATGCGGGTACTTACTCGAGTCTTGAAACGGCGAAGCGCCGCAAAAGTTTAATCGCAATCGCCGCCCTCGAACAAGAAACCAAGCAAACGACAACACTTGAAACGTAAAGTACATAATAAGCCGTTGGCCATGTTTTTCTTAATCTTCTAATTACGAGTATACGCGGTTATTGTACACTTTCCGCATCTGTTTGAGTTTTCGCTTATCATGCCATCCAGTTATCGATAGAATTCTCAATTTCGACAGCCAGCAAAAAACCATTCGATGAAGGTTCGCATACGCGACGCATTCGAAAAATTTTCGACATAAAATGATCGACGACGCGGTCGATTTCCACTTTGGTTTTATAAAATTGGATTGAGAGGCTGTGGGCGGTGTGAGGGGGAGGATGTCGAAAAAAAGTCGAGCAAATAAATCGTTTGCTCCGATTTATACTTTGAAAAAATATACATTGCCCTATATAGAATTTTTGCCATCCAGTAACTGGATATATTTACACTTACAAAACGATATTTTCTATATATGTACTTCGTTACTACGATGATTCTTTTTCTGAAAATTTTGTAATCTTTCTAGTTTTAAGAGCAAAACGGAGGAACTTGGGAGTGAAATCTGAGAGCCGCACCATCTTTTTGCCCCCTCCCCCTCCGTGTTCAACTCGACTATATATTTGTTTGCGAGTTTCTACGTACCTACGCTGGCGTCTAGATTTCATTAGCAAAAAACTTTCACACACACGCACGAAAGATTGCGCGAAACAATAACGCAGCGTAGAGTAGCGCAGCGTTGCGCTGCGATTGAAGGGTCGTGCGTACTGCGTACCGCGTACGTATACGTAAATTATAAATTAGACTCGCTCGCGGTTAACGCTACAGCGAACGGATTTCAGAAGATGCCTAATGCCTATCTCGTGGAAGCCGAATAGAAGCGGGATCTGTGCGCGAATTTATTACACGATCAAGGTTATATTGAAACGCCGAAAGTGAAAATTGAAGGTGGCACGCGGTTTTCCGTTGCCAGCGGGTGTAGTGAAATTGCCATGCCGATGCCGCAGCCCCGCCACGTGTTTACCGAGTTTACGAAATCGGCGGAAACGTCCTGTCGAACGTGATTATTAATTTCCGTCGTTGAACGCGAATTATTTTCGACTTTCTACCGAATATCACTCGGCAATGTTTTCATTTACGCGATATTTACCGAATAATATCGATATCAACGATGCAGCCTCTTCAGGTGTACTTCGAACTGGGTATGAGAAAGGGGGAGAGGGGGGGGGGGGGGGGTCGTATGCGACTGGTAAGTGTGAGTATCGAGTACCACATTACACGCGGAATAATAACGTATCACATATCTCATTAGGAATTTAGTAGTATTTTTTTGAAATTCGAACTTTTTACCTAAAAAAAAAAAAGTCGATGGTATAATATTTACATAGTGAATAATTCGAATCTAAGAGATGTTGAAAATGGTTGGGAGTAAGCAAGTCATATCCAAACACAAAATAGACTCTTACGCTTGATCGCTCGAATTAATCAATTACAAATTAATTAGGTATCCCAATACCTATTCTAAAAGATGGCCCATAAGGAGGAGGGAGTCGTGGGACCCGGATTTATAATTTTTCTACACTATCGAGTGAGATATCGTATATTTACCTGTTTTTTAAAATTTTGACCTATCGAGTTGATTTGTCACGTTATTGTACCAAAATTCAAAAACACTAAATAAACTTTTTATACCTAGAATCAAGTTTTAGGTAAAGACCAAAACGCCGGATGGAAAACCTAAAATCGAAATTTTTCCAAATTATGGAAGCATCAAAATTCTACGTTTTTTAACCTCTCAAAATCATTCTTAAAGTTATCGAATGCAAAAAAAAAAACAAAAGAAGATCCAAAGCAGTAGAAGTTGGCTAAAAAAGTTGATCAAAATTACCCGATAATTGACTTCACGAGTAAAAACAAACTCGTCAGTTGAAAAAGTTGATTTTTAGTAATAAAATTTATCTTGAAATAGATATTTTTCCAAAAAAAAATACGCTACACTTGTCGAAGATTCTGCTATAAATGGATGGCGGGCTGAAAAATTTGAAAAACATTGTTAAATATCTTTTGCTAGAGGTCTGCCGTTTATTTGTAATCTAATTCATCTCGAAGACATTAATTGATTGTCAGGTTTCAAGTATTTATATCTTGAGTTTCGGATTTACGGCAAACTGGTTATGCAATTTTATTAACATCTCAGCTGTTCCGAATTACGCTTCGATTTTTTTCGCATTTGGTTTTATTACATGATGTTTCGATTAAAATAAACCAATACAGCCCCTTTCCTCGAGTTAAACTTTATACGTATCTTGAGCCATTTCCAAAATTTTGTATAAAACTTTATGTAGGTAGGTAGATAGGTACACTAGGGTGGAGCGCGAAAAAAAAACATACCTCGGATTTTGACCAAATTCA
>FIZU01066261.1:0-17917 GCA_900064475.1 Pseudococcus longispinus
AAAACAACGGGAGATGCGCGCGCACAACCGCATAAATAAATTGCACGGACTATAAACGCTTCATTCAAACTTGCTTTCTCTATTGCATTCTCAACGTCGTCACGTAAACTCGTAAATTGTCGCAAAAGCAAACCCCTATCCACATAGGTTCTAATGTGCTATAGAAAAGTTTCTATTTCTAGTGTATTTTCATTCGATCCAATAGCACAAAGTCGTGTAGAGTGTCCGGTGAGTGGTGGTACATACGCGAGATTTTGGTATAATTGGATACCATTATAAGAAAAAACATTGGATAAACATGTTGCCGGTTTTCAGAATCGAGGAGGGGCAAATTTCTTTTAGAAGAAATTCCAAATAAATATATTTCCAATCGTGAGAATGAGTAGTGTCACAAAAACAACAAATTTTTCCTCTAATGACTCTTCATCTAGCTTCAAAATCGAAGGAGAGGAGGTTTTGGACAAGCGTCTGTCCAGGACGCCAGAAATGACGTCATGTTACTAGTTTCTGTACATTGATGCGTTGATTTTTACCGAGTCCAAAACTGATTGAATTTATTTGCATGACTTTTTTCATTTTTCAATTTTTTTCCTCAATTTTTTTTCAAGTGATGTTCGAAATTTTTTCCAAAATTTTTGTTTCAACAATGATTGTGATTTTTTCCAAAATTTTATGGATAATTATTTTTTTAATACACGAATTTAAATTTTCAACTTGGAAAATTTTTTTCTTGAGATGAGAATTTAATTAGAAAAATTGAATTTTTTTCAAAGAGAATGTATCTTTTGTTGCAAACTAAAAAAAATTATTTTCATTTGTAAACAATTCAAATTTGTTGTAAACAGAACAAAATTACTATTTTTTATGAAATTTTTGAAATGATGTTTTTTACATAAATTTTTTTTTGCTTACCTCATGATAGATTATCAAGCAATATAAAACAAATTAAATAAAAAATTTGAAACTGGAAAGAAATTTTCAACAAAATAAAACATTTTAGCGAAAAAAACTTGATGGATTTTCTTTGAAAAGATTCCATTATTCAAAAAAAAAAAAAAGGAAAATTCCAATACATCAAGTTTTTTGTTTTTTAATAAAAAAATGTCATTAAAAATTTGAAGGATTTCTTTCCTCAAGTTTTAAATTCAAATTTCTGTAGGTACAATAAAACAAATTAAGAAAAATAGAGGAATAAATTTTAATTAAAATGCATACTTATATTCACGAAGTTTTGAAAAAAAAAATCTATCATATCCCAGAGAATTTTATGCAATTTTTTTTCAAATACCATTTTCAAAAATTTCAAGGAAAAAAATTAAAAATTGAAAAAATCACGAAAATAAATTTAACCAGTTTTGGACTTGACAAAAATCAAAGCACCAACATTACACGAACAGGTAATTATGACGTCACTCTTGGTGCTTTGGACAGACACTTGATAGTGGAAATGAAGGTAAACTTTCAAGAGTTGCGATATGTGCTGAATTAGACGTTCAATGTAGATACTGAGGTACTGGTACATATTCGAATTCACTGAATTTTTTCAATTTTTTTCATGTTTCATGACGCGGAATTTTGAAGTTAAAAAATGAAATAAATTTATGTGCCTATTCGAATTACCAAGTTGTATTTTTTCGTATTAAATTAAGCATATGGAAACTATTCCCAAACATTTTCAATTATTTTTTAAATTAGGTAATTGAAACCAGTAATTTTTGAATTCCTTCAAAATTTTTTCGTTTCACCCTTAGTTTGACCAGAAAATCCATCTTTATGGATAATTTACGATTTCAATGATAATTTCAAAAATAAAACAATTTTGACTGCAAACATCTTAAAAACTAAGCCCACTTTGATTGCAAAAATGTCGAAACTGAGCCTTTGCATTTTTTTCATAGCACCCTTAAGATCCATGTTTATGAGAAATTTATGAAGTTGATATTTCAAAAATGAAACAAGTTTGACCGCAAACATCTCGAACAATAGGCCCATTTTGATTGCAAAATTCTCGAAAACTTAACTCACTGGAATAAAATATTAGCTTATAGTCCTTAAGAGAATTTCAAGTTCTACAATTTTCATCCCTTTCATTTTTATTTTCTGGCCAAACTAAGGGTGCTACTAAAAAAAATGCAAAGAATGAAGATTGTAGAGGTTGAAATTCTTTTTCTCCTAAGAGCTAGAAGTTTTTTTCTAGGGGGCTTGGATTTTCGAAATTTTTCTGTCAGTTTTTTTTTTTCATTTTCAAACCCATCGACTTTTGTATCGATGGTATCGAAATAAGATTAGGTATATATCGGTTTACAGCACTATACAAAATTCTAAGCAAAAGTCGAATCGTGGAAAAAAATAGTGCATGAAAAGCTGAATGTGATCACATTTTGTTACTACGAGTAAGTACCTATAATTTTTTACCTACTTATAATATAAAAACTGAAGGAAAAGTGTACACTTTCCCGGATCCATTTTCTCCAATGAGTATTTCCCGAATGATTTTTTCTCGAATCTTTTTTCCGGAAACACCATATTCCAGCAAAATGTTTTAAATCCTCCCAAAAATTTAAAGATTTCATGAAGTTTTTTTTTATTACGAAATGATATATCTACAGAGGTTTAATCAGGGCTACGATTTTTATGTTGGAACATATTTTTCTAACACAATACGAGGTAGAGAGGATTTGAATAATCTGCAAGTTTCATCAAATTTCTCGTAAAATGAGCCCATTTGTTAGGGCATATATTTTGCATATTTGATATTTGACCTATAAAAGCATATTTTAGGCATTTTTAAAAAATATTTTTCATTTTTAGAGAATATTTCACTAAATTGAAAATTTTCGAAGCATATTTGGCCCAATTTTTCATTTTTAGATTTCTTTGGGAGATTTTCAAAACTGGTTGTATCCCTTTTTTTTCGTTGCAAAATATTCAACTTCAATTTTTATATGTACCTACTGTTCCTTTTTTAAAAAGTTTTTAAAAATCATTTTCACGAAATAAAATTCGATTTTTACTTTTTTCTGCGATATTTCTTACTATTTGATGAATTAAAAAAAAAACATATTTTCTTCTTTAAAATGACATTAATATCGTTTGAGCATTATTTCATCGTTTTTTAGGGAATAATTATGCGCATATTTTGGGTTTCTTCGAGCAAGAATATCCGAGACCTCGGTACTGAATTCCGGGAAGTTGGTGTTCGGGAAAACCACACATTCGGGAAAAAGGATTCGTGAAAAAATCATTCGGGGAAATTGATATCCGGGGAAAACAGCTTTTGGAAAAATTAATTCAGGAGAGTGTTCGGGAATCAAAAATGTAATATTTAAAGCGAGTGAATTTCAAAAATTCAGAATTTTCATGAACTATTTTAATCTAAGTGTATTGTGGTAATTTTAATTTTGATTTAAGGCAAAAAATTTCAATAAAAAAAATATTCAATCTGTTAAGATATTTTTTCTTATGTATGTTTGTAACACCTTTAAAACTAAAGTTAAGCAAAAAACAAAAAAAATGTGCTTCTTTTCAATACCCATTTCCGTATTAGTTGAGAATTTATTTCAAACTTTTTTTTTGAAAAGAGATTTTTGAAGGTAGGTAAAAAATCATCAAAAGAGCATCTTTTCCATTTTCAAGGAACCACCAATTCCACACAAAGACGTTTTGATCGGAATTTTTTCAAAAAGTAACTCTCCAGATCAATTTTGTACACAGATTTTCATAACAAGAAACAAATCTATGTAAATTGAAAATGAAAACTAGGAAATTTCTAAGAAATATTTCCATGCCATGGACCGGACTGATTCAAAGAATGAGATAAGCCTCAATTTTTCCAATTTTCTCACCTAGATTTCAGTTTTCCTAAACTTTCTCAACTCGTAATCAAAATACAAATTTCTTTTAAATTTTTTCAAAAAAAAAATGCCCAACATTGCAAATTGTCCAAGTTAATATTAATTTTGACAACATTGGGAGGAACATAGTGTCCTTTTTTTCGATTTATCCAAGTAAATATACAACTAATTTTATCGCACAATCATCTTAAAATCAATAATCCGAGAAATACTTGAAGAAAAAAAAGGTACGTTCAATGCAAAAAATGTTCATCCGAACATATACTTTAATCAAATTTCAGTCCAACAAACACGACACATATCGAATACCACGGCAAACTTGGAAACACTCATTAAAAATCATCTGTTGAAATATTTCAAAAGCCATCTTTTACCCGCGACAAATTCTCCCGAAATCTTTCTTCCTCGTCGAGGAATAAAAGCACGACAACTTTATAAACTCGATTACAGCGCCTATATAAATTAAAAATCTTTCACGCACGACTTAAAAAGGTAATAAAATAGTTTTAAAATAATTTCACGAAGAAATAAAAACGAAAATACGAAAAAGCAAACTTACCCGTTATACGCGATGCATCGATGTGCAGAAATAATAAAAATTATCCGGAAAAGATCGTTTAAAATAACCGAACAGGCGAACGAGGGAAACAGAGATAATAAATAAAATTAATCGAATCAAAGATAAAAACGGAACGTCAAAAGTATTTTATTGTAAGATCGCGTACGAAGGGGTAACCTGATCAGATATAAGGATTGCGCTGCTTTCTGATCATCATCATGATGATAATATAAAAACGAAAGGGTGGCCTCGTTCGATACTTTTTCTTCGACCGGAGTGGACATTGTAAATTTATAGCTTGTCGATTAATTGCCCTACTTTGTCCGCAACTTATACAGTACGAACGACGGTATAGATATTAGAAAAACCATCGTTCATTCGTACTAGTATTTTTCATTTTTTCCTCTTTTTTTTTTGCAAATTTTCTTACATAGGCGTACCACCAATCATCGTTATAATTTATCAACACGGTTCGTATTTAGTATCGAAGAATACATGGAATACGAATCGTCACTAAACGATGACTTTTTTTTTTAACGAACACGCTTTGTCGGTGAAAATATCCTTTTAATCAAACGCACCACCACATCAAATATCTCAAACGAAGCGTCAACTTATCAAATTAATACTACGCGGCGGTGGTTTTAAAATCCAAAAATTTTTATTCGATTTTAAAATCACGAATCACGCGAAAGCTCTTTGTTCGTATTCGCATGAGCAGATTTCGTTTGATCAAAATTCTCTCATCTATAAAAAGAAAGATTAAACAAAGACTCGATATTTTTATCGGATGAAATTCATATATCCATAAAATAGTATTATGTCACAAATCACTATATACGCAGTCTTCGGTATCTTTTATACGATATCGATGTTAATTGTACGTAAACTCCATTACTCTTTTACTCCCCCTACCCATTCTACCAAAATTCGATCATTTTTCTGCTTTTTGCCAGCAATAGATACGTATAGGTATTATTTTAATGAGGCTAGGCATACAGTTCCGACAGAATATCTATTAGAATTGAATATTCTAGCGTCAAAATTATCGTCGTTTTTGCTCCTGAAATATTGAGAGAAATTTTCATTTCCGTAGGAAAGCCTACGAAAGAAAATTTTCAAACAATCGTAACAGAAATACCAAAACACACCGATGTTCGACAAGTTGCATAGCCCATTCGTACAGAAAAAATTCAGCAATAAAGATTCGCCAGGTACTTTCAACAAATTTCTTTATTAATCAATTTCATCTATGAATTTTACGATAATTCCGTTTTAACACATTCATTCATTAAAACTTGATAATAATTAAGACAAAATATTCACAACTCAGCTATGATATCTAATTTATCAAAAATCACGCTACAATAAACGTTTTCGCTGAGACGTAATAAATATCAGCGCAACATTATTTTGATTCGAATTACTGACATGGCGATTTTTTGAATCAAGGTTGCAGTTAAAACATCAATGAACTATTTCCAGGATACCACAATTGGAACAAAAATTACAAAAAAATTAAACTTAGAAAAACATACAAAATTATTACCACGTGATTTCAGATAATTCTCGAGTGAAACTGAAAATGCACGAAACAATCGCTGTAAAATTATAGCAAATTTAAAAATTACACGATTTTGTAAACATAAAAACATTTCGGTTAATGAAACTACAACCTTAATAAGGTGACAATCAGCGAAAAGGTCAATGCCATAACTACATAGTATTATTTTTAATCAGTACATGCAAATTTTAGATTCGAGTATATAGGCTTTGTTTATTATCTTAAAACCTTTATTATTATATTTAACGTGATGATAAACATCGTGGAATCTCAAAAATGGGTAAAAATCAAAGTATCAAAGTACTCTTAGGTTTGATAAATACACTTTCAAAGGTTTTTCAACGTGTTTATCGAAACTGCCGGATATTTTTAATTGGGGTCATTAATCATGTCGTTATTTCCAGTTATGAAATGATTTATTGCCAAATATATTATATTTAGGTGTTTATATTTCTCAACGAGTGAAAAAATTATCACCATTCGATCGAAAATTTCAACTCGAATTGGTATACCTAAATTTCCAAACGCAGACTAACTTTTTTTTCGTAATTTTACACGTTATTAGAAAAAATCGAGGAAAGAAAAATTTACCAGTGGAAATGGGTTTATTCTTGACCACCAAAATCTCCAAAATAATCAATTTTTGTTTCTATTCTTTCTTTAGTCTTTGTTAAAAGACCTTATTGTAAGAATAATGGCATTTTGTAGGGCTTAAAAAAATCGTAACACTTTTCAGTGAAATTTACATATGAAAAATTAGCAGTCTTACGTTGTTTCTCCACATTTTTCATTGTTTTGGTCCAAAAGAAACAAAACCGTTCAAAAATCTTCGCATTCGTTTCAAATAAGTGAAAAAATGATCACGTCAAACACCTTCCTCTAAAAATTGACTCATCAAGGTCCGCTATAAACGAGGAAATTTTTTATTAAATAGAATATATTTTTCGACTCGCGTAATTATTGAATATTTTGACAATTTTTTTCTTCAAATCGAAAGTCAGAAAACGTCTGTATTATTATAAAAACAGTATTATGTTTCAATTACTCGATAATCAATGATAATCTTTGTAATTACAAACGCCCAGTATAAAAAAATTGAAAAAAAATCAACTTTGAAAAAATTAGTCTTGGTAAATTGAAAAATAAAAATTTCCTCATTTAGGTAAAACAAAAACGAGGACTTGAAAGTGAAATTTCAGTATTTTTTGTTTTAATATTCATAAAAATCAATTTCCAATCCCAATTTTAAAATTAAAAATTAAGTAATTAAAGAATTCGCCCTCTCAAGTAGGTACCTAAATTATAGGTTTCAATTCGTAAATTTTTTTTCAGACAGATTTCTCATACATGATGTTTGTGGAGTCGTCTTCCATAAGCGAGATTTGGATACTACAAAGTACCACCAAAAAAAACATTAGGTGAACATGTTGCCTATCTCAAATATTCAAGGGAAAAGTTTATTTTCGAAAAAAAAATCGAATCAGAACCAATTTTTAATCATGGGAATGGGTAGTACTTTAAAAATTGAACACATTTTCATATTATGCTGTTTTGTCTATCTTCAAAATTAAAGGGGTTATAAAAATAACTAAAAATAAAAAAATTCTAAAAAAAAATTCAATCGAGGGAATGAATAGTACTTTGAAAAATGAACAATTTCTATCATGCTCATTTTTTGCCTTGAATCAAAATTGCAGGGGTTAAGTAACATTGAAAGTAAAGAAAATTATGTATAAAACTTTTGATTTTTTTCACTTCCTTCGAGTGTTACAGCTTCTTCAACTTTGATTATAGGCAAAAAATGAACATAACGAAAATTGTTCATTTTTCAAACTACTATTCATTCTCTCGATTGAATTTTTTTTTAGAATTTTTTTATTTAAAATTATTTTTAGAACCCCTTTAATTTTGAAGTTGGGCAAAAAAGCGTAATATAAAAATGTGTTCAATTTTCAAAGTTCTACCCATTAACATGATAGAAAATTGGTTCTGATTCAATTTTTTTCGAAAATAAATTTGCCTCTTGAATATTTGAGATAGGCAACATGTTCGTTTAAAGTTCTTTGTGGTATCCTCTTGTATCCAAATCTTGCTTATGGCAAACGATTCTCGGAACACCCTGTATAAGATGCCTTATGATTGAATTTCAGTCGGCAAGAATTGAATAATTGCCTATCTTCAAATTGAAGGAGCTGGTATCTTCTCGAAAAAACTTGAATCAGACATATTCTCAATCATGGAAGTGGGCATTACCTCGAAAACTTGAAAAATTTCCGTCTGATATTACATAATCAAAATTTAAAATTGAGATAAAAAAATTTGATGATTTTTGAAAAGTGAAGAAATTTTGTTAGGTCGATTTTTTGCCTAACATCAACATTGAAGGCTAGGGTAACATTGAATTAAGTTGACTTCGAATAATTATTCAATATTTGAACAATTACTGCTACTTTCTACGATTAAATTGTTAAAAATCTCATTTTGTTTGAAAATACGATACTTAGTGTCCTTCAATTATGAAGTTAGGCAAGAAATCAACAACACAGAATTTGTTTTTTTTCAAGGTACTACCGCAATTTTTGCGAATGATTTTTTTTTGGCCATAATTTCTCCCTTCAATTTTGAAAATAGACAACATGTTCATCCAATGCTTTATCTCTCACCAAGAGCACCACACACACCCCTGCAGATGCTTCTGAAACCGAAATTCCACTTGATCTTTGATTTTTAATCTTTACCCATTTATGATTTTCGTCATCAAAACGTGTTAAAGAAAAATACTAACAAATTCTAATTCAAAGACGAGAGTCCAGCTCTCAAAATTCTCTCAAAAAAAGAATTAATTAGCACGTACTATGCACCGATTAAAAAATACGTTTTCAATACATTTTTGAAAAAAAATCAATAAGGCAATTTGATTGCACGAAAAATTGTCGAACCGAAAAATTAAAACTAATTAATTAAAAAAAAAACAAATCGTATAAAATAAATGGAATATTTTCTCATATTAATAATTTTTCTTTTGAAAAAAAAGAAGAATAATAGTTAATTATTCACGTATAAAAAAGTTGAAATTTGTACAATGAAATCTAAAATACAGGATATTTCAATATAATAGAAAAAAAAGAAGAAAATGAAATAAGAAAAGAAATAAAACTGGAAGAAACGTTCGAAATATATCGACCAAAACTACAAAGTAGGGGGTAGAAGGGGGGTAAATACTGAAATACTTAAAAATACTAAAATCGTAACATTTTAAATACACGTAGGTAGGTACGAACAAACCTGAAAATTTACATTCGTAAAAATGGTAGCGACGGGTTAACTTGAGGACCTCGTCATTTTCGGGGCTTCTGATGGGCTGCGAAATTGGCGAATACATGCCGTCATAGGTACTCGTTGGTGGTATGTACTCCGGGCCTCCTGCTGTTACGATTCGCGCTCTCGATCATGATAATATTTTCGTACCTGCGTTTATACATATCTAGTTCTTGAAGGGCTTCTTGTAGCTTCATTTTGTACGTATTGATCTCCGTCTCCAGTTTACGATTGTTCAATTCTAGCTCAGTTTTTTGCAATACTCGCTTGCTGCGGCAATTCTGAGCGTAGCCTCGGTTTTTCAACGTCCTTCGTTTTTGCTTCAGTTTGACGACCTCGTCGCGCGGGTAACTCTTGAGCCGTAAATTCAAATCCCGCACCGATAAGGTGACTAAGGTATCGTCATCTATCGAACAATCGTTTCCATTACTCATATTATTTCGGCTAGTGCTACGTCCACTGACGCTATTCGTCCTGCTCGAGGTACTCGCCGGCGATATCAAGCCGCTATTACACACCAAGGGTTTGCCAAACGGGGAAGATGATTGATTTTGTATGAGCTGTTGACGATGGTGAATATAATCGGTATGGAAAAAACGCTTACCGTTGCTGGCGATGACCGAGGTATGCTGTTGCATCACGTTCCAATTCTGTATCTCAGCGACGTTATCGCCGTTGCAATTTGGTCGCAGATCTAGCGGTTTAGGCTGCCACAGCATCTCGTTGTATCCGACGTTTTTGGGTACCTGCTGAATATGAGGGTAATGGGGCTGATGCTCCATGTATCCACCTTGGGGCGACGGCGAATTGCTGACTGGCGGGGTATCGGGCGGTGTTCCGGGGATGTTTTGATACATGATTAATTTGGTGGACGAATTGACCACCTGATGATGATGATGGTGGTGGTGCAACGAATGATGATGGTAGTTTTCGTGCTCGGGAGGGGTGAGTAAATGATGCGGCGGTGATTGAATAATCATCGGTGAAGCGATCGGTAAAGGCATCGGGGGTAGCCTTTGAAATTGAGGAGGTGCAGGTTGGACCACGTTTTGATTAATTTCTTCGTCGTTATTGTTATTGGTACTGGGAGGTGGGTGATTTGCGACGTTGGCGAGTTCTTCTCTTTTAATATTCACGTCGTCGAATTGATCTAAAACGAATCCTTGGACGTATTCGTCCGCTAGGGTGCTTTCTTCACCGATCATATTATCGTAAAAAAATGTACGCAATCGCGATAAAAAATTATGAAACTTATTCGCATACGAATCGCGTCGAAAATTAGTCAAGCGACATTTCGAAATAGCAAAAAATACGTAAAATAACAACTCGCCGAGATATTTTTATCCAAAAATTCACATCACTGCGTATGGAACGCGTATAATACACGGATACGTTTCCGTCGTGTTAGCGTAATCACTGAAAATCTGTTACTCACGACGCAAGATCCTTTAAAGTTTCAAGTTTGGTGGGAGGCGCTTAACGTTTTCCATCTATTCCTATTGGCCGGGCTATTTAATGAACCGTTTACACGCCTTTAATAAGGTGTCACTAAAATTGTTAACATGCAATTACAAACGCCGTATCAACGCGTTTAACAAATAGTAACATTTTCAGGTGAAATCTCAAAAATTTTCCGAATTATTTTCCATGTATACGTAAAGGATACGGTTATAACGCATTTCGCCGATACTTTTTCCTCCTTCGTTTATATTTTTCGTTGGAGCGATGCGAATAAGTGACGCAAATCGGCTTCTTTTAGAAGTTTAAATGTTAAAATTTGAATTTTCCTACTATCAAGATGCAGGCTGGGAAAAGCATAGGCCTATTTTTTATTTCGAATCTAATCCTTAATAAGGCGTAAAAAACGAATTTCCCATGTTAAGATAATTGGCTAAAAGAACTGTATGAAATATGTTCCATTTCCTGGATTTGATTGGCTGGAAATTTTTCAAAGTATTTTCAGTAAGATTCAAAGAATTTAGACCAAACAAAAGAATTAAATTTTTTGTTCACCATTTACGTTTTACCTCTCGTTTTTCTATGGGTGTTCTCCCCATCGAAAAGAATATCTATTATTTTAGTTTCATTGAGATGGTCTAGATAGTGCAGATCAACTTCAAGTTAACTTACTTGACTGAAAAAATTTTCGCCGACTTTTGAAGGTAGAGTTTCCCATATCTTTCTTCATGTGTCGTATAGTACGAATATTTTTGACACAAAGTATCGATTTTCTAAACGAAGTAAGCGCCTAACGAAAAAAATGAATGGAAACAAAATTGTAGAGCGTAAAATTTCCTTCATACGTGAGGAATAATTTTTTCCATGGGGCTTAATTAGAGATTTCAGTTCAATTTTCGAACTTTATACAAAAAATTGGCCCCTTAGTTCCAAAAACTAATATGTAGTATCGCAAGGAAAAGAAATTTCACGTTCTACAACGATATTTCTATTCAATCAGGTATATCAATTTATTCAATTACATAAATTTTTTGATGGAAATACACTAATCAAAATCGCTAAGTATATTAAATTACTGACAACTTTCTAATTCAAATGCCTACGTAATTAGTTTTTCAAAAACGCAGGCGGTCAAAAAATTGAACAAAATTTATTCGATCGTATATTAAAAATATCTAAATAATTTCAATACCATTTCCTCGAATAAAAAAATGAACGATTCGTAAGACTGATATGGTTTTATTCATTGCCCAAAGGCTCGACCATAAATGTGGTCAGAACGGGGGGTCAGCCCCTCCCTTCAGTCATTTTAAGTTCGAAAGTTCGGCAAACTTTCTGAGTTGAACAAAATTTCAGTAATTCGGCAATTTTTGAGGAAATCATAAACAAATTTTGTAAAAAGTTCCCTCCAAATTCCGGATTATAGCCTTGAATCTAATGGCACGCTCAAGGGGAGGGATTTGGGGGCTGAAGCTCCCTCCTCAAATGATCTTCGATTTTTTTTTACCTTTTGATAGCTAAAAATCTAATTTTTGTAGATAGCAGCATTAGGCAAGGCATTTGTAGAAAATTGGTCAAAAACTTTCAAACTTTTCGAGCTCAAGCCAAAAAAAGGCTAGTTTTATGTACTAATGATCCTATCTACTGCACATGTTTAGCCTCAGTAGCGTAGCCAGGCAATAATTCAATGGAGGGGAAGGTGGGTTCTTTACGAAAAAAACGAGATTTCATGTAAAATTATACAGAATATATATTATTTCATCAGAGCAACAAAAATTGTTGCAGAAAAACGCATCAAAAGCTGAAATTTTGTCATTTTTTCCACTTTTCAGGCGTCAAGGGAGGTTCAGACCTTCTGGACCCCCCCTCCCCCCGTATTTCTATACCACCCATGAAACTATAAAACATAGGATATGCTTTTGCTCATTGAGTTTTTCAAGTCCATTAAGTCACAATATTTGAAATTTTCTTGAAACTTTCCAAACCAAAAAATTAATTTGTATTTTGAAAAATTTTCCAAGTTCAAAAAAGTCAGACAAACTATCTAAACGTCATTGTAACGGATTTTCGCAAGGGAATTTCGTAATGAATATTTCTTGAACATTTTTTAAAATCCAATTCCAAGAACAAAAAGTCAGTAGAAATCTAAAATTTTTTTCAAATTCAAAAAAGTCCGACATAATGTCTAGAAATCAGCTTTAGGTAAAAAGCTGTCTGACACAATGCCTTAGTTTTGTTTTAGTCGTCACGAGAGGTTCAAAAATTGGCTATTTTTCCAATATGCAACATTATTTTTCGAAAAGATCTCTTGTCTCCTAATCCTACTTTGTATAGCTTACCTACTAACTACCTATTTGTATATAAAAAAGGTCCATAATAGTCGCCATTAGGTATTTTTATAATCTACATCCCTCGAAAAAATTGACTCAAATTGTTTCTGCAAGAGATAGAAGGCAGAAGATAGTTAATACACCTTTGAAATGAGAAATTGGGCTGTAATTGACTAATTGAACCAGTCATTTGCAAAATGACCAAAATCCAACAAGGTAAATTTTTCTGGAGACACAAAAAACGTTCTACATAAATATTTGATGCCTGAATCTGAAAAATTTTTGAACTCGCCTACAATGACATTCTTCTGAATCAGTGATTTGAGGTGAAACTTGATGGACTTATGTGGTTTTGCAATGAACGTTTTTTTTTCTTACAAAATACGTGAAAAATTAAAAAAATTAGTTCATTTTAATGCATTTATTTTTATTTCAATAGAAAAATTATCATTCTAAATCAGAATTTGGAATAATAATACCTGTAATGAACTGAAAAGAAAATGCTTTAAATGACCGATTTGCTTACTTTTTATAAGATTTTTCATGGTACTTGGAAGGAATTTGGTCGAAGGGATGTAATTTTAGTTTAATTTGATGAAAGGAAGTGTAAGCAATAAAAATCGGTAAAAAATGAAAATGGCAAAAGGTGTGACTCATGACGTTTCGCAAATGATAGGTTCAATTGATAAAAACAGGGAAATTTGAGAAAGAAATGATGAGCCTAGTTCCTAGAATTTGGAAAAAATTGAATTTTGAATTGAATAAATCAAAAAAATTTCTTCTTAGTTGAATGTTTTCAATTTTCTCCTTTTCCCATCTCATTAATGCTATCTGCAACCTTTGATTAGTTTTTAGATTTCATCCTTCCCTCTTTCCTTTGATGAAAAATTGATAGAAGTGAGAACTTTGGACCCCAATTCATAAGAAATGTTGCTTAAAAAAACAATGTAAGAAATTTTGATCCAAAGAGGCGCCGACCCATGTGTCCTAATTTGAATTTTTCGAATTTAGGCATAGGTGAGTGATATACGAATCAAAATTAGTTGATAGAAAAAAAGGAAACTATCCTATGTATTACATATCTGGTTAACTGCATATCTGATATACCTACATACTTACATACTCGCGTACATCAAGTACAACATTCATTTTTTCGGCAAATCAAAACTAATTGTTCGAGAAAAACTCATATTGTTGTGTATTTTTCAAAATGCATTTAAGTACCTACAAGTTTATAAGTATATTAAAATCAGTATACAAGTATCTAGATTCAACACTAGGGTGGTTTTTAATTATACTTTGTGGAAATTTTTTTCTGATTTTTTTGCTCCCACCCTCCAAAGTTGTTCCTTTTTACGAAAAAATAAATCCTAGAAAGTTTTAGTTCGCTATATGCAAAATAAATGGTACAAAATCTCTCATTAATTTTTTTTAAAATAAAAAAATGAAATAATTTTTTTTTAATTTCTGATTTATTTCGTTCCATTCCCTCTTAGTGCTCCGTAAGCGACTCTTTAAATGGGCTGAAATTTGAACCCTCTCAAATACTTACTTTCATCACACTAGGAAGTGAGATGAAAATTTTAGCGGTCATTTTTTATCAGAGAGAATACCGAAAAAAAAACAAAATTTTGAAATTTCATCTAATTTTCATTTCTTCATGTTTTTTAAAAATGGAGGATTTGAAGGCACCACTTAAAGGAAAAAATAAAAAACAAGGAATTATTTTCTCATAACAAGGAATGAAAAATTCAAAAGTTGAAAATAAGGGCCACCCTACTCAACACTTCAAAAACTGTATCAACTATTTTAAAATCATTTTTGATTGTTTGAAAATAAGTTTTTATTTTCCGATGTTTATTCAGAGGCATTTCTTAAAAAAACGTAAAAAAGTAGGTATTCACTCGTAAAAAAAGCAGGCACAGCATAAATAACCAATCAACTTTTTTCTGAACTAATTCCAATTTAAGATGAAAAAAGTAATTTCAAAATAAACACAATTCTATCAAGGATATGGTATTTTGACCTTATATTTTAAAAACGTGCCATTTTTCAACAAAATCGAAGGAGCTTAATGAATAGACTTCAAATTCATTGAAACCTAAAATTGTACAATCTCATTGAATAAGCATTATGCACATATGTTAAATATCCTTAACCAAATTTTTGAATTACCAATTTATTTATTGACTTTTTTCGTGAGGATGAGGTGAAACACAGAATTTCTCAAATACCTATGTATATTGATTTTCATTCATTTCAAAATAATCCTATCAATTTTTTCATCAATCAATTTATCAACAAGTTAAAAAGCGTTCATCTCAAACGCAACAGTTATTCAATTACAATAGAATTTCCCCAGATAAAGAAATGGTTCTCTTTTTTTTTACAAAACGTCATTCCCATCAACACTATCGCACATACAGAAAAAAATAAACGATCAAGAGCAATAATAGAAGCGCGTTAAACGTCACAAATTTTCTATTCGGCTTTTTAATAAAAGCGAACACTTGGCAAAAATTTCATAATACGTGAAAGAGAAAACACAAAAATACGTAGACCTGGTAACCTAAACAACGCCGTATACGTAGGGATAAATTTGCTGATTTAAGCATTCTGACGTCCATCGATCCGCAAAAATGTGATGTTTGGAAAGTATACGGACACGGACGCGGACGGGTTACACTTTCCTTATTCTTTTTACCGCGTTTGGTTATTTACAAGAGATCGAAAGCGATTACCAAGAAGTGACGGGTAAGGAGGGATAGAAGGGTTGAGCGAGTAATTTCATTATGATTTGAGGCAGGTTAATTTTGAAAACGAATTGGTATCGTGGGTTTTGAATTGTCATTGGGATGTTGCTTTTGACAGGTGAAAATTTCGGGATTCGTTCTACCGAATAGATTTCCACTTTTAAAACTTTACAGAATTTACCGATTTAAAAAAAAGCATTTATCGCGAATCTCTGGTAGGTAAATGAGATGATAACGAGCGAATAAAGTATATCTGTTTAGTGGATATTACTTTGTAAATAAAACTGGGATTGATGAGCATGGAAAATTCTTGGAAATCAGTCTCAATCTTCTCAGGGTACATACAATGTGTCTGAAACGTCGGCGCAAAATGAAGCGAAGCAACAATGTAAACTATCTTTGATAACATATCCGCTACACAATCCATTTCATAGTCTACGTTTATTAATTAATAGTACGGAATTTTTATACCACATCTACAGAAATGACGACGTATGTAAAATTTCCTAGAAGATTGAGTTACATTAATTCAAATGTAGATAAAAAGTTAATTCAAAGCGAAGTCTGGTACGTGGACACGACTCTATATGCAACTTATGAGTACGTATACGATTATAGTATAAATTAATTCGATAAAATTTACCTCCTCAGCAAGTCTATTGAGAATTTTATCTTAATATTTTCTCAGCGAGTTAAAACGCGCTGATGAGGACGTTTTGCCATATGCAATGAAACTCAATCATTTCAGTTGTAACCGCCGTCAACCAATACACTCGTAATACACCTACGGCGTAGAATTAAATAGGAAACGATATGATTTTATTTTAAATTTCAACTTATGGAAAGGCTGTTTACAGAATCATGATGTCATCATTCAATGGCACTCTGATTGCAAGGTAAATGCTCGTGATTTCCACTAGTTTTACAAAAGACAATGAATACGTGATGGGAGACCGTTTAAGTTAATTGTCCCATTTCCGCATAACTAACAATAAAGTTTAATGAGTTTTCAACGAGTTAACCCTCGAGCTTTCGCGTATATATGGCAATACGATATAGAACGATTTGATTCCTTTTTTTCCAGCAGCTCGTTCTGGTTACTGATGCTGGAGGTTTTTTTCTTTGTCGAATGGGGTTTTTTGTTTGGGTTCGAATTATCGATTGATTTAATTCGAAGTTCGGCAGCAAAGGCATAGAAATTAAAAAAGAAAGCTATATATGCATAACGATTATGATTATCTGACTTTGAGTTCGAAGCACATATGTAGACTGAGAATTGAGGTGATTTTTTGGGTCATTTTAAAATGCAAAATTTCACCTTCTTTTTATCATTTCCTCATTTATTTTTTTTGAAAATTTATTAATCATATTTTTATGGAAAATTTTACGGGCAACAATTTCCTTTATAAACATTTTTCTTGAAAAGGTTTTCGCTTTAATTTCAAATAGGCAGATAAGAACTGAGATTGATGAAAAAATTCTTTAAACAGAATTGTAGCTAGTAGGTAACCTTTCCTTTTGAAAAATGCTCATTAGGTACTCATTAAGCCTCTATATAGATTTTTTAGAAATATCTGTCTTGAACGATTTTATATCACAATTTGTGTTCCAATATCAGAATTTTATTAAAAAATCAGTTCAAAAACGAAATTACTGCTTTCATTTTTCACGAAAATTTCCATTATAAATTTCTAAAAATTTATCCTGATACCTTTATGAGGTAAATTGCATTTTGAAGGGCTGAGTTTTTCTTATACTCAATTTAAATTTCCGAACAAAATCTCATAAATGAAAATATTGTCATTATCAATCATGTTTCCAAACTATCCCCCTCCCCCCAAACCTTAGCTGTTTTATTCAACACGAATTCCAGGTATCGTTAGTTACTATTTTTCGTTGAAAAGGTAACCAAGCAAACGCCAATTTTCATGATTTTTGACAGGCAGAGCTGGGAAAACTGAAACTGAATCAAAACTGAAACTGATTGAAAACTAAACTGAAATGGAAAAACTGAAACTGAAACCAGAACTGAAACTGAAATGATAGAAAACTGAAACCGAAAACTGAAACTAAAACTGAAA
>FIZU01066273.1:0-25522 GCA_900064475.1 Pseudococcus longispinus
TTTCTATCACTTTTAGTGAAAAATTGATTCTATCACTTTTAGTGAAAAATTGATTTCTATCACTTTTAGTGAAAAATTGATTCTATCACTTTTAGTGAAAAATTGATTTCTATCACTTTTAGCGAAAAATTGATTTCTATCACTTTTAGTGAAATATTGATTCTATCACTTTTACTAAAAAATTGATTTCTGTCACTAATTTTCAGTGAAACATGAGTCATAATGACTAACTTTTGAAGAAAAAAGATTTTAATCATCGAGTTTTTGTGAAAAATTGATTTTTATCGTTAATTTTCAGTGAAAAATCAATCATAATCACTAATTTTTCATGGAAAATGATTTTAATCATCAAGGTTTAGTGAAAAATCAATTACAATCACTCATTTTTGATAAAAAATTAGTTTAATCACACCGTTTTAGTGAAAAATTGATGAAAAAATCAATCATTATGACTGATTTTCAACAAAAAAACAAGTACAATTTCACTGATCTACATTTAGAAAAAATACGTTATAAAATTCGATAAAAGAAAACGAGGTAATAAGGCAATTCTCGATAAAAGCTCCAAACCCACTAAAAATAATCAGTTAATCACACAAAGTAGATATGCAAAAACAATAATATTTACCTATAATCGGGCATCGTAACCAATCTAGCATGTTTGTTGTTTACACGATGTGCTATCAACATAGACCATTATGTCAAACAACCAAATATCACAGTTTCCTGTTCCATTTGTTAATTTTTCGTTACAAAATCACACCCTGTGTAAATTTTCCTGCTTGCAAGACGAGTTTGATTTCAATACGAATGCCATGCCAGTTCCTATCAATAAAGCTCGACCAGGATTCAAAAGCATGTACAAATAGGCAATCAACTCGTGTAATTCTCAATAAAATAAAGCAAGTTACTGTTACACAAAAACGTGTAAGAAAATTAGCTTATTAATACATTCGAGCGTAAATTTCAACCAGGTTTAATGACCTATAAAAATGCACATCGACTGATATGACGATTTCATTTCTGTAAAATTTCGACCAATCGGCGTATCGGATGCTAATTACTATAGATGACCTGCCGATAATCTTGGTTGATCCGGGGCCATACGAAATTTACGCGTTAATGTAATTAGTTGGTTTTTTCGAGCACGTGATCGAGCACTTCCTCGCGGCAATTGTAATTATTTTTATCACTCAAGGTCGTTTGAGAACAGCTCGGTGGTAACTTTGCAATTTTTACAACAGCTTTTTGAAGAGCTTGCTATATTTGGCATAGGTAGATGGAGCTTTTAGGTGTATTTCGTAATAGGTAAGAATATATTCGCGAGGGATCGCGTAATATGGGAAGGCGTGAAGGTGATAAAATAGCAGGTCATCGCGGGTGTATCGATGTAATAAAAATAGTTCACCGAGATATCCTATCGGTATAATTTTACAAATATGTTCGGCGAACCACGACACAGCGGGTTAAATTCTATAATTACTGTTGAGCTGGCCTTATCTGCGATTAGGTACTTTCTTCGGCATGCGGCGTCGATCTGAGACGAATATCGGCTGCAGCAGAAATAGGATACAAGACCAATACATTCTTTGTTGCATTTGCTAACGAAAGGGACACACCTGTTGCCGAGTCTGGCAATCGTATTCGTGCGGTGCAAATGTGCACGGTAATTTAAAACCATCTTCGTACATGACTCCGAACAAGCCAAGCTGATTCAAAAGCTAAAGCACGCAGGAAGGTAGAGAAAGAATTCCATTAATCAACGCAGACGCGACTGGTACGTTTGAGCGAATGTCGTTTTTTCGCAAAAAAAAAAAAAAGTGCACCGTGTGATTAGAACCAGCAATGACGTAATGATAGAATTTACATTGGTATCGCCCTGGTATATGCATACGGAGATTATTATAATCGTGTCTGCGATCGTGTCTGCAATGAACCGTAATTTACCTTAGGGTAATGGTTATTCTCGTATACGCGAATACGATCGAATAAATTGACCGCAGTTTCGAGTTACACCTTTTTAAAAATAGGTACCATTTTAATTCGGCGGCGAAACGAGGTGCTCCCCTCTAATTAGCGTAGGTCTTGACGATGATTACAGTACTGGTATTCGCGATCGTGATTCTACTGTTAGCTGACGTTTGAGTTTTGCGAAACTGCATCCAATTCCAGTGCGAATACCGGGCGAGATGATACGGTGGCGGTCGTTACGTGATTTCTTTTCAATTACGTATAACGTGATCGAAGCTGGTGATGAACGGAGTACAGACTCGTGTGCATGGGTGGGTTGGCAGGGGTTCGTTAATTCACACGAGTGCCAATGAGTTGGCGATTGTCTTGGTGTAAAATGAGATGAGCCGAGTTTTTGGCTTGGAGGTTGCAAGTGCTCGAATAATGGGATGGAGTTTTAATGGAAATGTGAATAGGTTATAAAAACGGAATTTTTTGCAAATTGAAGGCAAAAAGAAATTTTATGATTGATTTCTCAATGTAGCATTTTTTTGGAAAAAAATTAGGCAGAGAAGATTGGAGGGGGCTATCCATTTCTTAAAAAGTTTTCTATCTCTGTACTTAGGGTCAATTTTGAAAAATTTTTGAAACAAAAGTCATAGATTGAAAAGCTACGATCAATTTTAATTATTAGAAAAATTTCGATTTGACCCCTCCTTCCTCGTCAATTTCAATATTTGTCTGTTCAAATTACCTCAAAAATAATTTTAGCATGGAATATGCTTTTGCGATGACCAAACCTGCAAAAAATGTCACGAAATTCTGTCACGCTGACTTAGACATTTTGTCAAACTTTTTTGAACTTGAAAAAATTTTCAGATTTCCACTGACTTTTTGAAGCTGGAAAATTTCAGAGATCATGATGACTTTTAGACATTTTGTCAGACAAGCAATTTTAGACTTTTTGGACTTGGATAATTTCAGAAATCACGCTGACTTTGAGTCATTTTGTCAGACTATTTTAGATTTTCTGTACTTGAAATTTTTTTCAGATTTCAAACGATTTTTTGACTTGGAAAATTTCTGAAATTTTGACATTTTGAAATTTTGAAATTTTTTTTTAAAGTGGTCAGTTGACTTTTGAAATTGGAAAAATTTCGATTGTTTCAAAATTTGACTTTTAAATATTTCACGAGACATGATAACATTGTGTCTGACTCTTTGAATTTACAAATTAGATCAAGTCAGACATTATGTCAGATTGGAATGTGCACTTCAGTTTGATGGAAATGGAATTGGGTGGAGGGGGGGGGGGGTGTCAGGGGGCTTTATTCTTACATTTTATATAGACAAAAATTGAGTAACCTTTCCCTGAATAAAAAATTTCTCAATCATGAGTATATTTAAAGCTTCGATCTGAATTTTCAGTCATTTCTCTGACATTTTGAGAGACAGACTGCCAACTCAGTGATACTGATTTTTTTGTTATAATGCCAGATAAATCATATACAATTATATCTTTCAGGCATTTCTTTGACATTTTGACAAAATTCATTAAATTTCGAGTCATAGATTGCCAAAGGAATTGATCCTAGGGGCCAGGACTCAAAATACTACTTGATTAATTTCTTTTTACGCGGAATTTAACAAAATTTAAATGATCTTGAACTTCTGAACTTTTTTTCATTTTAATTCTAACTTTTTTAAGGAATGAAATTTTACTTTAATGTCAGATGATCTTCGATTTCCAATTTTTGATGTTTTTGGCTCGACCTTCCCCTTTTCCTCATGTATATGATTTACCCCCCCCCCCCTTCCATAGCTTCAGACATTTTTGGCAAAAGAAACAGAATTGAATCTCATAGAAGCAATGTTCAGCTCAAATGTCTGGAGTAATTACTATATGTAAAATAACTTTTTAAAAGGTCTTAAGACGATGAGAAATTTTTGAGGAAGGGAGATGGTGTTTTTACACTTGTTATTTTAAGATTTTAATAAGTACACTTGAAGTGTGAATGAATAGGAAAAATCGAAGATGGAAACCTGATACAGCTGCAAATTCCAAAAAAAAGGTCGTTTGTCCGGTTACACTATTGAAAGCAATTTTATCTTCGAATCTTAATTTATAGAGCCAATAAGGGAAAAAATGAGCCAATTGGCCATTTTATTAAGACTCCCTTTCTCCGAATATCCATCCCCTTTCCTTAGAAGTCCTCTATCTCCGTTCCTAACGCTGCTTTTGAAAAAATTTTCAAACAAAAGTTGTAGATTGAGATATTAGGAATAATTTTTATTATTACAAAAATTTCGATTAGACCCTTTCCTCCTCTCCAATTTTGAATAGTACGAATGAAAATCACCTTTGAACTTCAAGTATACTGCTCACAGTATCTCAATGCAACTTTGGCTAGCAGTACAGTCAAGAGGGGTGGGGGTGGGGGGGGGTTCTGTAAACAGTCGATTCGATTGTAATTTGACCAGACAATACAATAAAACATTAAGCTTGTAGGTAAATCATTTTTTCAATCTCCCTTTTTTCAAAGGGGTCCACCCCTTTCCAAAAAAAATCTCCATATTTTTGTACCTAAAACTCTAATTGAAAAATTTTTCAAATAAAAGTTGTAGATTGAGATCTTTAGAATAATTTTGGTTATTACAAAAATTTCGATTGGATCCCTCCCTCCCGTCCAATTTCAAAAATTATTTATGAAAATCTTTCGGTGATTTTACATACGTAATATGCAAAATTGGAGGGGAGGGAGGGGTCCAATCGAAATTTTTGTTATAACTGAAATTATTTCTAGGATTTTAATTTACAACTTTTGTTTGAAAATTTTTTCAAAATCTATCTTAGGAATGGAGATAGGAGACTTTCAAAGAAAGGGACAGACCTTCAAAAAAAAAAGAGGAATCTTAAAAAAATGGAATTCTGGTTCATTTTTTTCGAATTCGGCCATAAAATTGCTTTTAACTAAATAATCCCAAGAAAATTACTTTTGCAACTAAGAATACTAACCGTTGTCATACTTTTATGAACTTTGATAAAAATTTCAAGATTTCTCAATATCAAAAAACCACCTCAAAAACGTATTGGAAAAAGAGAGGCGGGAACATTTTCTAGTCATAAAAGATGATCCATTCAACTTTCAAAAAAATTGAGTGTACTTTGAGATATTTCACTCCTATGCTCTTTTTCACATTCTCATATCTCTTTTGAAGGATTAAAAATCTATCATTTTTTACCTTCAATCAACAAAAAAATGAAGAAATTCTTTTTATTTTTTAATAAGGCACAAACTAATCAAATTTCGATACCCTATGATTCCAATTTTAAGAATTTTTCCGTTTGTTCACCTCTGGTATTTCGAAAAAAATCAACTTCGAATTGAAAACGACCATGGCATTAATTATTTGAGATCACCCAAATCGTTCCTTGACTAATTAATCGAACCAGCACTCGATATAATTTGGAGATAATTCCCATTCAAAAGTCAAGGACCATTTACTCTGCAATCGGAAATTCCATACCGACAAAGACATCAACTCTTGGCACCAAACATCCAAAATTTTTCATTTCTCCCAAATTATATCCTCTCGACACATACCACGCTACGCACATTCCAATTCCGCAGCACTCGTGATTCCACCCTCCATAGTAATTACCTCAATCCACGTCAACCATTCCTAATTACACGGATTATCCCGCACAATCATAACATATTCGCGTGATTCTCAAGTCAGCACCGGGCATCACACCGATGACATCATCGCAAACAAACAACGAACGCATTGAAGCGCAAAAGACGACTCCAAAAATACACGAGCCAGCCACGTCGAACCCTTCGACATCATTAACCCAATTCATCAATCATTAATTATGAAAAAAACAATGACGCAAAATTCTTGACGTAAAGTTCAGCGTCTTAAGAGCATTCGCAAACAGGCGGAAATTAAGTGAGAAGCTCCCGGTTGTGATTCTCAAGGTCATCTTCAATCGTACAGCATGGTTATGGTCTAGTTGAAAAATCACAAGCTTGTCAAATACCCGACTGGCGGTACCATTCGTACAATATATTTGATAGGGCGAGTATAAATTTATGTAGGAATTTTAAATCATCGCATCGGCGGCTTATACATTAATTCTTGATGTTTAATTAACGCAGAACACGAACGAGACGGCGCAATTCCGCATGCTCGATGCAGGAAATGAAGAAAAACTTCATTTTAAATGCTTCCAGTATGTAGGAATATCAGCAGGTGTAAGAAATTCGATGCAGTTACCAAATAAATCCCATAATCGATTCTGTGTACTTCAATTCAACTGATAATATCTTTGGTTAAATGGTTTTATGGGTAAATGGTACCTGAATTTTTATTCGATTTTACAAGGACGAATCTCGAGTGCGTAAAATTTGGGTACGTAGAATACCACAAAAAAGACGTAGAAAGGAAATTAATATCTATATAAATAGAAAATACTATATGCATGCGTGAACAATGAACTCGAAAAATTCTGCGAAATTAGAAGTTTTTATCAAGTGGTATGGCGCTGAAACACTTATCGAAATATCATTATGTACTCAAGCGTGACATCATTGTTGAATAATCCTTATAATACGTACAAATAGGTACCAACCTAGTACCAACATTATGTACATATCTCGAATTACACGACTACTGAAATTATGGCACAGGGTGTTGCTAAAATCCATCATCAAAATCGACACCAATTTCTAAACGTGTGCAAAAGCCAAATTGAAAAAATACGAAACAAAAAAATATTCGAGTGAAAAAAAACCAAGAGTTGATTGGTTACCCCATTTTGTACCTAATAATTCTATCATCGTATGGTCCGAGACAAAAGTTAGCCAAATGTTAAAAGTGAAATATTTTTTCCGAGACTTTGGCCAAATTTATTCGCGAAGAAACGCAGCCAACAAAAATCGGATATCCGGTGATTTACGAGGTAGAAAAATTCAAAACGACAAGTTCAACAGCGTTCATAACATCTTGTATCTGTCATAAAATCAAGACTGTCAAATTAAAGTGATGATCCGGAAATGGATGGCACTATTGGCAGATTTTTTTAAAAAAAAGAATACATCATACAAATACAATGTAAATATTCGAGCTAAATTTAACCTCACCCCAGGAAAATATTTTCCATTACGTCGATAATCTGCGGTTACGAAATTACATTTGGATGAACTGATAGATAAATATAAATATTCGTATTGGGTAGGCTTATCTAGATTTTTTTTTTCGCACTCGAGTACACCTGATTACGAATCGCGTTAAAAATATTTCATTCAGGATTTGATAGGAGAATATTTTTTTCTTATCTAAATGACGTTGAAAATACGTAGGTATTTTAAAACGTCGGGCGCCAATTTTGGTTCAAATCTTTTTGCATCGTTGTTAGATAAGGAGTAATGCGTAATTTTTCGCCAATTACCAAAATCAAAGGCTATTACGTATGTGGGAATTAGATCAAAGAGTTTAGATCCGATTTAATGCTATTAAATTTGTTCTAAATACAGCGAGTTCTTTTACAAGAGTGTGTATTAATAGAAGGGTGATCGCAAAAGCCATGGGAATTGAGAAGGTTTTGGAAAAATCTTTATCTGCTTTAAAACTCCGTTGATGGTTATGTCAGGTCAGATCGTAAAGCAGAGGTAATTTCGTATCTTCAAAAATGCATTTCTTGACAATTCAAAAATGTGAAAAACATATTCGAAAAATTATCAAATTTCTGTACTTTGGTTTTTTTTTTGGTTACTTATATCAAGTCAAACTTTGAAAAGAAAAATTCTCATGCTTTTCTCAGGTCACTACTAAATTTTTTTTGAATAATTTGAAATTACCCGATGAAAAGATATCGAAAAACAAGTAACGTAGTAAAAATTGGAAAAAAATGATTAGTCTTGATTTTTCAAAATTATTCAAATTTGGTATTTACATATTTGTATTTTACAAATATCAAAATAAATAAATAAATAATGAAATTGTATGCAGAGCAAATTTTGAGAAATTTTCGTTTCGCGATTCTAATAATTTCAATTGATTTTCATCCATTGAATGGTTGAAAAAAATTTTCAAAGGCTTAAAAATAACTAAAATTGGATCAAAGTTGTTTTAAATGATGTAAAAGTAGTTCCCTTTATGAAAAAATTTATAAAACTGCAGAAAATATTCAAAACGTCGTAAAATTTGATAAATATTGTTAAAATCTTTCACAAAAGCACAAAACCTGATGAAATTGTTATAAAAATCATTTAAACTATTTTTAAAATAGGTTTGAAATATTTTTTAAAGACGTTGAAATTGTATTAAAATTGTTTTAAATGTCGGAAAAATGGTTTAATTTATGGAAAAAAAATTTCAAGTTATAAAAATTGTTGAAATATCGTAAAAATTGATAAAAAAACGTATAATAACTCTTGAAATTGTTTTAAAAAATTATTCAAAAAATCTACATTATTTAACTTGTCATAAAAATTGGTTGAAATTTTGAAAAATGTTGTAATTTTTAAATCCAATTTTCATAAAATTTCATCAATTTTCCTTTCACTTTTACAATATTTTTAGTAAATTTAGTAAAAATTTGTACATTTTTATGAAATTTGATAAATTTTTATATAATTTTCATTGGAATTCAACGATTTTTTTTTCGCATATTACAAAATTTTCAAAAACTTTAAAGATATTTGGAGCAATTTTGTTCAGTTTTTTTTTTAATTTTTGAGAATTTTCCAACAATCTGCATTAAAATTTCAACATTCTTTCCCAAAGTTTTGATAATTTTTACGATGTTTTAAGCAATTTTAGAGGTATTTTGAACGACTTTAAAATTATTTTATCAATTTTCACATTATTTTAATGCAGTTTTCACAAGATTTCAACAACTTTTCCTGAATTTTGAACAATTCTAATCGATTTTCAAAGCGAATTGCTGTATTTCGAACAATTTCATCAACCTCGAATAATATTTAATGATTTTTTTTTTGGAAATTTTTTTGTTTTATTACAATTTGAAGATCTTTTTGTGATATTTTAAGCAATTTCAACGTTATTTCAAAAATATACAAATCCATTGTTTTTTAAATCGAAGTTTGAAAGAAATGTTAACAATTTTTCCAACATTTTTAAATTGTTTTGCAATATTTTACAATATTTTATTAACTTTTTCATATTTTTCAACAACTTTCATGTAATTTAACAATTATTGCAATATTCTAAATAATTTTAAAGACATCAAATTCACTCAATTTCTTATATATTCTAATAAAAAAAAATTAATTTCGCGTTTCATTAAATCTTTCTCACTTTTTGGAAGGATTATTATTTCAATTTTGAGCATATTGTTAAATTCTTAAAATAGGAACTGGAACTATCTATTCTCTTACAACAGGCCGTTTAACGAAATCTCAAAACCACAAATCAGAAGTTTTGCAGAACCAGTTTATCAGCACTTTTGAAAATTTTACCCCCTCCCTTCTAAAAATCACACAATTTTCAAAGAATCAGAAAGATACAAAATAAACCCAAAGAAACAAGATATTTATTCAATTTTCATTCGAATAATAGGACTTCAAAAAAAAAAGCAAAAGTTGAAACTAATTTAACCCAAAAGTAGGATTCTTGCAGGATATCAGAAGGTTTAAGCAGAAAGCAGGACAACCAAGGGTGTTAGATAGTCTATACTAAAAACAGGTGCCACCCCAAAGAGGATTTTAATTGAGCAAATTTGGCCAAATAAACAGTTCATTGGGCAAATTGATGAAAATTCGTCGAACTTAAAATTTTATTTGCTAAATTGGGCCAATTCTCAACAAAAATTTCATGTCAGGAGGTCGGCAGCCTCTTGACGATTGAAATGTTGGAAAAAATATTGAAATTTCAGCTTTTGAATGAATTTTTTTGCAAAATTTTTCGCCATCGCTTCGCTTTGGTTCAATAAATTTCCTTATTATTTTGACAAAATAATGGATATTTCTTAAAATTTTACATAAAATCTTTTTTTTTCGGACCGAACCCCTTTTGAGTGTCTGGCTATTCTACTGCTGGCTACCAAATGTTTTGAAGGAAAGAACACAATTTACTCGACTGTCATAATTTTTGTAAAAAATGTGAATTTCTAAAAAAAAAATTCATCTTACAAAAATTAATTCTGTTTTGCTTTCTTTTGGCCTTTAAAAATGTATTTCAACACCCTTTTTTCATCATCCCTACTTCAATTTACATTTTAGGGGTTTTTATTCGGCAAAATCATCATTCTCACACCCCCAGTGATATCAGGCTGGCGAGGTCACTGATTTAAAAAAAACGATCACCAACAATCAAGAACATATTGGAACCAACCTCTCAATTTTTATCAACATTGCAAACCTTACGTGTTATTAAACAAATATTTATTTCATCGGTGAGAAAAAAGTACTCGCAGATATGAAATCTTATCAGACAGAACTACGTTTCAAAAGATGCTAAAACAAAACCAATGAGAAAACACGTGTATTAAATAAATATTATACGTATTTTTTCATCGGTCGAATTTTTTTCGTATAAAGCAACGCACCAAATCCATGTAAACAGGAGAACAGGACCATTGTTCTGTATAACGTCATGTTTTAGGAAGACACCACCATATTATATAACATAAGTTACCTACAAAAAGGGGCACGAGGAAAAAAGGGGGCTACAGAACGTTATATATTCTAGATGATTCGATGAAATGTACCACGACATCGTGTACACGAAAGAGAGTAAAATTTTTCCGCAGACGAGAACGCTGACTAACAAATGACCCGACCAGACGCAGACGATTTCCTCGGCGTATATATAAATTCTGTCAACGAACAAATTAAAAGCGTATAAATACGTAAACAGGTGCGTTAAATTAACACGTCTATGAGATGTCAAGTTTGGTGAAAATATGGCCAGGCAATTACTGCCGACATCTGGTACATGGCGGTAAATCCGTCATCGCCAATGTATGGCTCGTGTACTACAAGCCATTAATGCTCTCCGACTGATAACACAGATTGAAATTTTTTGACCTTAAGAAAAATCGCGTCGTCGCGAGAAAAAAAAATATGCGTCGTTGAACACTATATAATACATACAAATGTAGTCTACGAAGAGTACGTACAAGCGAAAGAATCGAAACCGCGACGCAAAAGAAAATGAAATTTAAAAAACAACATTATTAACCAAGGTATGTAACAGCCTCTTTCCCCGGACCCGAAAATAATTAGAAATAGTATGATAATGGGGCGCACAAGGTTCATTCATCAGTGTGAGAAAAACTGCCCTTGATGAGGGCTACCACTTCGACGAGGCAATGTCCACAATGGACCTTGATGGGTTGAAAGATTTCTTGGCTAAGTATAGTTAGACCTTCGCACATAGGGCTTAAAAAAAATTTCCATTTATAAATGTCACATCGATTGGCATTGGGAACCAATTAGAACTCGGGGCGAATATCGGAATGTTTTTAATAGCGAGTTATTTATGATGGAAGGAAAGAAAAAAACCGATATTGTTTATCTTTCCGGACAAAGATGATGTTCTATGGTGTCATAAAATACTACGAGCGGAACTTGCTCGTTGAGTTCAGCATCCGCGAGTGGAATTGCGTGCACAACTTACAATCGGTGCATGTGCTTTCATTGCTGAAGTTCTCGGTTTCTGGTTATCATCTCACTTCTGCCTGATTAGTGATTAGAGACATTATCCTTCTCAGGTTTTCAGTACTGTTCATTCCACAAAACAACACATCACAAATTTTTTTTAAATTCAAAGTCCATTTTAAGGATTCATTGAATTCAAGTCGATCGTATGACCACTGTTGCTGAGTCAAAATTTCATATAATGCTAATTGTAGATGAAAGTTATGCTGAATTGTGCCAAAAAGTCCTCAAAAAATTATTCTAGTTTCTATTATTCCAGATTTTGGAAAAAAATGTATCCTTAAGTATTTAAAAAGGGAAAATTTATTTTGACATTAAATTAAGCCAACTTCTTATATACCTAATACAATGAAAATGATACCAAAAATTGTGCCCAGATTCAAACTTTTTGTCCCTTGACTCTTGAGACCGAAAGATTGATAAAAGCTCCTTGAATTTTTTTTCGACATAAACATTTTTTTTAATGCCATATTAAACTAGAAAAAATTGAAATTTTCTAGTAATTTGAAGGAAGGTCTGGGGTTAGTGAACTTCCTGTCTTTCAGCATCCGGCACTGTCAATTGCATTGTTGTGTAAAATGTAATAATTAATGAAAGGTGGAAGAATCTGCTGCTGACATTTTTTTCTTCAAATCATAAAATGGTAAATTTAACAAAAATGAAAAATTTTCTAGAACAAGAATTTGATAAAACTTGAAAAAAAATAATAAAATCATAGAATCAATCATTCATCCACGTTTTCCTTTTTTTTTTAAATTAAAAAATCATGAAAATTTACAAAAAGTATAAAAAACTTATTTTTTTATGAAGTGCTCTCGATCCAAATTTAAATGAATACTTTTTTGATCGAATTTGAATAACAGTTTTAATCGATTACGATTTTTCATCAATTACAATTTTTTTATCGATTTTTGTTTAAAGTTGTAATCGAAATTATTTTTGATAATTTTCGATAATTTTTTTTTTCGGTGTTTTACACTCTTTTACAACATTTAAAATTATTTCTATCAATTTTTATGAAATTTCAATTGATTTTCACTACATTTTACTCATTTTCTGATTACGATTCAAATTCGATTACAATTTTTTAATTTATGGATTACAAACCAAAATCGATTAAAATCAGTCCATTAAATCCAAAAAATTATCAATCAATCGATTAATCGATTACAATCGTCAAAACTAATTTTTTGGAGCATACTTCATGTTTTTCAAAGTCTAAAATATGTCAAAAATATTCCCCAAAATTTGAAAATTTTCAAGAATATGTTTTTTAAAGAGAGGAGGGGGACATATGGGTATCAAAATTCAGGGATTTTAATCGAGAACAGCAATACGATAAAATAAAAATTTATTTGGTGAAAAAACACATGACATAATGCATAAAAAACGAATAATGGGATTAATCCGCCATTTTGGAGATATTTGATAAAATTTTTTATGAGAACCCAATTTGTAATTCAATTTTGATCAATTTTTTCTTCACTTTACTTTTTCTTGGTTCTCCACAGAATTTTAATTTTTTTTGCAGCATCCAAATTTGAGAAAAATCAAAAAATGGTTCGAAAATCTACCATTCTGAAGATGTTTGATAAAATTTTCTATGAGAACCCAATTTATAATTCAATTTTGATCAATTTTTTCTTCACTTTACTTTTTCTTGGTTCTGCACAGATTTTTAATTTTTTTTGCAGCATCCAAACTTGGGAAAAATCAAAAAATGGTTCAAAAATCTACCATTTTGAAGATGTTTGATGAAATTTTCTATGAGAATCCAATTTGTAATTCAATTTTGATCAATTTTTTTTTCTATTTTACTTTTTTTTGGTTCTCCACAGATTTTTAATTTTTTTTGCAGCACCCAAATTTTGTGAAAATTCAAAAAATGGGTCGAAAATTTGTTTTTGAATACTTTATGCAATAATCCGATAGCAACCAAACATTCAATGATGAAAATTTCGAGATTTTTTGACTGGTGCATTTTTTAAACCAGCAGTTGATTTTTTTATTCTTTACAAAGTGGTTTTTTAAACAATTTGTAAAAAATGGCATAAAGTGTTGATGAAATAAATACGTAAATACACCGTGATCTCTGATTAACCCATGGTCTTTATTACTGTAACGCTAACTTATAACTAAAAACATCGATCTGACCAATACTCATAATATCTACGATCGCCAGCTACGACAGATGCTAACGAATCGATGACTAATATCTTAACGTTTGTATAGTCTGAATAATACTTCCAACAAGTGTAAATGAAAAAAAAGCTCAAAACTCCCAAAAAATGGACTAAGAACATCAAAAATGGGAAAAAAACACTTTAACTGCAAAAATCTCGAAAACTAAAACCCCTAGAAAAAAAAATGAAGGTTCATGAGAGAAAGAGAATTTCAAGCTTTACAATTTTCGTCCCTTCCATTTTTTTCGTAGCATCCTTAGTTTAGCCAGAAAAACCATATTTTATGGGAAATTTACGATGTCGATAATTTCAAAAATGAAAAAACTTTGATTGCAAACATCTCGAAAACGAAGGCCATTTCGACTGAACAAATCTCGAAAACGAAGTATTCTAGGAAAAAATGAATAGTTTGCAGAAGAAAGAGAATTTAAAGCTCTACAATTTTCATCCCTTACATTTTTTTCATAGCACCCTTAGTTCAGCCAAAAAATCCATCGTATTTGAGTATTCTAAATAAAAAGCATAATTTTTACCCCTTCATTTTCAAAACCAACGATTTTGTAAATTTTGCATAGACATAGATTTTCTATCCAAATTAAGGGAGCTAGACTACAAAAAAATGTAAGTGATGAAAATTGTACAGCTTGAAATTTTCAATTTTTGTGATCTATTCTTTTTTTTTCTAGGAGGCTTAGTTTTCGAGATTTCTGCAGTCAAAATGTTTTTTTACCTTTTCAAAACCATCGATCTTTTGAATGGGCCACCCTGGATTCTCGCCAGGAATCAACATAAAAAATATACATATGTAAACGCATAAAAATCACATATTTAAAAATATCCTGAAAAAATATTTTTAAATTTCGAACAAAAAAAAGTCTCATGTTTTTATAAATCCTCGAAAATTTCAAATGAAAAAATCATCAAGTCATAAATTCTCCATTTTCTTCAATCGTAACTTTTTTTGTACAACGAGGAACATCCACCTCAGAATCCTTCATGGTCTCTTCCCTACCTCGAAATCATTTGCCAAAAAACATATTTTTCAGCTCAAGTAAACATACAAAATCCAAACTACGTTTAAGGTATTCCACTGTCCGAACGAATGAAAAAACAAACATCAAAGTGTTATTTTGAAACAAATTTTCTAAATTTAATATAAAAATTAACAGAACAATTGCCTAACTTAATAGTAATTCCTCGAAATTTAATTTTTCACAACAAACATCTACTCGCAGAGTCTAAAGACATTCATGCTTTCTCGAATCTCGAAACCATTGATCATTATACTCTTGTTGAAAAGCTTTCATCACACATCTGCAGCCTAAAAAATAACCCCTCGTCTTAACTTTTGGCACCGAAACCCGCCGGTTAATTAAAACGACACTAGTTTCAATATCTTTTCTACGAAATCCACCATCTGTAGGCAATGTAAACCTCTTGTACGTTCACTCTCACTGTTTGCATCACGAACTTAATCATCGCTTCGAAACGTAATATTACGGAAAATCATCTGGTACGACGCCGAAACGCTATTTTGACACAAATAAAGCACCAACGCACCGAGACAAAATTGATAAAGCACATACATAGTCGAAAGTTTATATGCAGCAACATTATGTGCTTAAAATGTAAACACGTCTTTGAAATCTTTATCCCACAGTGAGCAAAGTGTTGTTGCACTCGAAAATTGAATATCTTTCCAACGCTGCACAGTATAGTGACGTTAGTTTCGTCGAAATTTTCCCCAAACCATTTATCAAGTCGACGACGAAGAAAGTGCACCAAATTATCAATGCCAACATCCCGACCCGAAGACTCGTTGAAATAAGTACCATTTATCAAGGACACATATACACTTTTCATTCACGTTCCAAAAATGTCGTTAAGTCGCCTACACACATTTACACTTTTTATAGGACGCACTTCAACGATCTATGATAAATTACAATAAACGGGAAAAGAGTAATTATCTGTTTGGATGGTCAAATTTAATACACATGGTTAAGATTTAGTCCTGAATGATGTATCTTTTGGCGCTAGCGAGCTTCTGATGTGATTTATTATGAGCAAATTCATCTTCCAAAAAGTGGAAATATCCGAATGGAATTACACACGATTATTCATCGATAAGACGATACGCGGATAATAATCGACGAACGATAGGTCATGGTCGTGTTCCCGGTTAAACTGCACATCGAAATACGAATAACTTAGTATGGTGCAGTCATTAACATCTATTTGTTGTTTTAATTACCTGTAAGACGAAAGAAAATAAACAGTGGTATGAAACATTGCTACACGAAAGTAAAAGTCGATAAGATTGTTGATAGGTAGAGAACGTATTAGCCCGGTAAAATTAGACCATAAAATGGAGAAAATTGCATTTCGAGTCATCAGAAATTTTATTATTTTAAAATATTCATTTCGGTGCCCTGATTAACCACCAGAAGGTTCTCGAACCGCACCCTTCGGCAACTTTCCCAAATGTGGACCCGAAGTGATCCTATTGTTGTTTTTCGCTCATAACTCTTCAAATAAGCGTCTAAACAAAAAAATTATCATGACTAAAATTGAAGTACATAAAATTTGCAACAAAAAAGGTGGTATTCATTTTTTTCGAAAAGTGAACGGGTGGTGCAAAAATGCGCGTCAAAATATACAGGTGAAAAAAAATGAAAATTGTCCCCTTTTTTGGGAATAAGTTATAATTTCGGGAGGGGCGCACATGTTTGCGAATGATGACACACCACAGAACCCCCCTTCTCCCCATAAAAATTCCCACTCCTCTGATCCTGCGATGCACCTCACATGTGGACACCTGCGAACCCCCTTTTTTTAAAAATACTATCAACTTCTCAGCACTGTCCCTAATAAAAAAAAAGTTTAAATAAATGTTGAAGTACGTAAAATTTCCTACAAAATGGTTTCATTAATTTTTTTCTACGGTTCAACGGCGACATTATATCTTGTTTGTGGAAAGTAGTGGAAATAAAATTTTTTTTCATTCCGTATATTTTGACACTTGTTTTTGCGCCACCCGTTGACTTTTCGAAAAAAATGAATATAACCATTTTTGTTCCAAATTTTATGAACTTTAATTTTAGTTATGACCATTTTTTTTGTTTAAATACATATTTGAAGAGATATGAGCGAAAAACAACGAGGGATCACTTTTTCCTCCTACGACACTGTGCGTGTAGTGATGGACATTTTTGCACCACCCGTTAACTTATAGAAAAAAAGTAATGAAGCGGTTTTGTAAAAAATTTCACGCTATTTAATGTTTATTTGAACTTTTTTTCATTTTTTTCACGACTGAAAAGTTATTGGCATTTTTGAAAAAAGGAGGGTTCACAAGTGTCCACGTATGGGACACGTGGGGGGAGCGGAGAAGTAGGAATTTTTTTTGAGGTCTATGATGTGCCATCATTCGCATTTATGTGGTTTCCCCCGAAATTGTAACCTATTTGTGGGAAGGGGTAAATTTTCTTTTTTTTTCACCCTGTATGTTTTGACGTGTGTTTTTGCACCACCCGTTCACTTTTCAAAAAAAATGGATATTACCTTTTTTGTTGCAAATTTTATGTACTTCATTTTTAGTTATGATCATTTTTTTGCTTGAACGCATATTTGAAGAGTTATGAACGAAAAAGAACGAAGGGTTACTTTTATTTCCCTACGACACTCTGTGTATAGTGAGGGACATTTTTGCACCACCCGTTAACTTGTAGGAAAAAAGTAATGAAGCTGTTTTGTAGGAAATTTCACGCTCTTCAACGTTTATTTGAACTTTTTTTTCATTTTGGACACGATTGAAAAGTTATTGGCATTTTAAAAAAGGGGGTTCACAGGAGTCCACATATGAGGCACTTCTGGGGGGGAGGAGGTGGTATAAGGACTTTTCTGGAGTCAATGGTGTGTCATCATTCGCATATATTCAGTATTATCCGAAATGGTACCCTATTCGGGGAAAGGGGGGCAATTTTCATTTTTTTTTCACCCTACATATTTTGACGCCTGTTTTTGCGCCACCCGTTCACTTTTCGAAAAAAATAAATATTACTTTTTTTGTTGCAAATTTTACGTGTTTTAATTTTGGTTATGATCATTTTTTTATTTGAACGCATATTTGACGAGTTATAAGCGAAAACCCAAAAAGGGGTCATTTTAGGTCCACATTTGGGGGAGATTCCGATGGGTGAGGTTCTGGGACTTTTTGATGGTTAATCAGGGCACCGAAAGGCGAAAGGAACCTTTTAAAATCATAAAATCTTTGATGGCTCAAAATGCAATTTACTCCATTTTTATGGTCCAATTTCACTGTGCTCCCCTTTCAATTTCGAGAATAGATTATGTGTGTATTTAAAGTTGTTTGTTGCCCTCAACTAGTACTATTATCAGCTCTTTTCTTTCCAGTCGAAATTGGGACACCCTGTATATTTGTTATAAATTCAGTTGATCATATTCCAGTCAATGGTTTTTATTTTATTTCTATTTTTTAGTTCGAAAAAAAATATCCATAGATATGTAGATAAGGTGTATATTAGGTGCTCAGATCTACTTACAAAAAAAAAAAAAAAAATGAAAATAGAGAGATAGATAATTATAATGGATTCCAAAACACGTTCAAGTACAAAGCTGTACATTCATTATCTTGAAACACACACACATATGTTTCGTTTTTAAAATCCTCTGAAAATCCTACATATTTAATTACTTTGTCTACGTATCGTTTGGATACTTACGACCTGAAAAAATGAATCATCCAATCATGGCATAATGCAAGATACTTGATTGTTATTAAGTAAATCAAATATGAAAGGGGTTCATAAAGTAGTTCTGCCTTTAAGGTGTAATTTTAAATAGGCTGATATCTAATATACCTCTTTAGTTTCTGTATGTGAATAAGAAAAATGAATCACTGAAATTAGATATATTTCTGGCATTTCTAATATTCTAAAATTTACTTTGTTACTCTCTAATTTTTCCCAAATTATTGATCCGTTTAAGATTTTAGAATCTCTCCCCTCCACATCATCAAAAGTTGCGCACCACTACGATCAACAGCCTAATTGTTCATTTACTCGCAGGTGGGGGTGGCTATCGAAGTATCGATTATTTTTGTAAAAATTCGAATTGATTCTGTTTTTAAATTTTATCGATCTATTCGGTATTCAACATTTAATTTTTTTCGTAATAAAATTGAAATAATTAAAAACTTGATAATTTTTCATGCGTACTCTAACGGTCATTTTTAAAATTACTTTGCATTACAATGCAAAGGTGAGCCATCGCGTAGAGGTAGGAGGAGGATGTAGGTTGCTCGATATCGATAATTCATTTCGTTCACCCGCGAAATTCCGGATGAGATACCTGATACCTGAAACCAACGTTTACATAACAGATAAACTTTTAATATCAGATTGAAGTAGGAAAACCATTTCATTATCTGTTTCTTTCGCTAACGTTCGACATTATTCGCGACTTGCGTCGAAAATTCTTCAAATATTCTCGTTTGATTAATTGGTGAAGTAAAATCATTCGTTTTGTTACTATCACGATGGAAGGCAAGTATTAAATTTTAGGTATTTTTTCCAAAACTATTCTTCGATTTACCTTATCAGTTCTTTTAACCGTTGTAATCTCACCCTATTGACAAATTTTAAGTCAATAGATCATTGATATGTAAACAAGCGGCATTCTAATCGGTCTCGTACATGTTTTGACAAACAGATCAAAGCATTGTGATTTTTGCATTATTTTACCTGATTTTAAATCGTTTTACTGGTTTTTAGGATCAAATCCTTTGATTGTGAACTACTCAAGTAGGAAAAAGACCAAAGATTTACTAAGGTTGGTTTCCGTTAAATTGAAAGTAAACCGCATCATGGCGATGGCGTCTTATCTTATTTGTTTACCATTCTAACGATTTTTTTTTTTATCTATATAGTTACCCGGTATAAGTTATGGAATTTTGCAACACGCTAACACCCCATTACAAATTGGAATATTTCGAGTCTTCGATGGACCTATGTCCTTTGGAATCATTTAAAGGATTTTCCGAACGGAATTCGATTTCACCGTTATCGGAATCTAATCGTACGGGTAAGTTGCGCACAACGTTAGGCCTACGTGTTTAATATGCATATTTTTATTTTTACACTCGCGACCTTGTTTATATTCCCAGTGGACGAATGTATTCATTGTAATGATCGGCCCGATTACGAATGTACCGAGTGCACGTGTCAGATTTGTGGCCACAAGACGAAGGCAGCGAAACGCTATAGATGTTTTTCTTGTAAAAAAGTATTTCACGAGTGGTGCCAGAACATCCCAGACGCTACATTGACGACGGATCATTGGTAAGTAGATAATTTATCTGTGACGTGTTCGTTTCGTCGGTGTTGTGTTATGATAGTCGCGTCATGTTCGTTTGCGAATGAAACCAACTCTCATTCTAGGTCGCTATAATAATTATATGATGTTTCTATGCAATGAACATACGTTTTCTATTTATTTTGTTCTCGTTTTGAAGGGAATGCATGAATTGCAAACCCAAGGACCTCGTACCTGCTGATAATGATGTATCGTCGGTGGTGAAAAAATACACCAGACAGATAATCATTCGTACTGCCGTTACTACTCGAAAAATAAATAATGCTCCGCGATCGAAAGAATGCACGATAGTGCCCGCGAACCATTTTGGCCCGATCCCTAACATTCCGGTGGGCACATGCTGGGAATACCGACTACAGGTGAGTTTTTTCAAATGTTTTATTCACTATTATCTTTTAAAGTGAACTTCGATCTTTTCTATCTTCAATTCGGTGAATAACCCTTTCGCGTATTGGCCAATACGTTCGATGAAACCGAAAGTAAAATTTAACTCGTTTCAGGCTTCGGAAGCCGGCGTTCATCGTCCATTAGTAGCTGGTATTCATGGTCGTGAAAACGAAGGCGCCTACAGTATCGTTATCAGCGGCGTATACCCGGATGATTTCGATAACGGAGATGAATTCTTTTATTCCGGATCCGGAGGCAAGGAAAAAGATCCATCCAAACGGTTAGGAGCCCAAGTTCGTAATCAAATGTTGACCAAACAGAATCGGTAATTGGAAATAGCATGCTCAAAACTCGCGATTTCAACCGGAACGATTTAATTACCGAATTTTTTTTTCAGAGCATTAGCGTTGTGTTGCGATTGCCCTTTGAACGACAAAGAAGGTGGCAAGGCGAAAAATTGGAGATCGGGGAAACCAGTGCGTGTGATTAGGAATTATAAATTGGCTAAATTCTCGAAATATGCTCCGACTGAGGGAAATCGGTACGTATTTGTATCAGCTTTCGTGGAAAAATTACTCAAAGACCTTGCAATGAATACGAAAAACCAGTTTTATCAGTATACTGTAATATATTCAAACCTATTCATAATCTATTATGATTCTTTTCTCGAAAACTAATTAATTTTAATATTTGTAAGGTCTTTTTTCAAACTCTTGACCTTCAGGTTGATCAAAATATTCACGCTTGTTGGCAGCATTTGAGAAGTAAAATTATCTCAAATAGTGTAGTTATTGGAAAAATTATAAAATAATGTATTATTATCGTATTTTATTATCATTGGGGCCAGTGTAGGGTTACTTGACCTTGAATTCGGTTTTTGACTTTTTTTTTCGCGTAAAAAAGCCAAATCCAAAAAACCAATAAAGAAATTTTGTTGTTTATAATGTTTATAAATATCAATCTGTACTAAGAGCTTCTTACAACACAAAACCAGTATTCCACGAAGCTAAAATAACGAGTATTAGTCTCGAAAAAAATTACAATTTCATTAAATCATCAAAATTGATATTTTTACAGATACGATGGAATTTACAAAGTCGTAAAGTATTTCCCTCAGAAAGGGCACAGTGGCTATATGATTTGGAGGTATTTATTAAAGCGCGACGATCCCACCCCCGCCCCATGGACTTCCGAAGGGAAGCGAATGATCGCCCAAATGGGATTAAAAATGATAGTAAGCGCGACCCAACGATCAATACGTATTTTACGAACGTATTTTCTAATAAATATTCTCCTTCGAACAGAAAGCATCGCCCAGTATCGTTGAAAAAGCCGAAGAATACGAATCGACGACCATAAAGCTGGAAATTAACGACGAAGACCCGATGAAAAAAACCATCAAAAGGGTACGTCGCAAAGCCGGCGATCTGTATCCACCTCCGCCCCCCAAACGACCTCTCGAAATAACTATTTCGAGCCCCAAACATTCGCCCAAATATAAAGAGGAGAGGTTATCACCGCCTCCGACTCCCGAAACGATGATAGCGTCCGAAGAAGACATCAAACGCACACCGCCACGATTATCCGATTATCCTTCCATCGGCGAATTGAAATCGTCGCCTATGCACGAGCCAATGACCCCCGCTTCCATCGAATCTTCCGAAATCGAAGACCATCTTCCAAACGGTGCGAATTCGTTTTTACAAATGACTTCGATGGCTGAAAGGAGCTGCGTATCTACACCAGTATTAGCTACTTCGACCGCGTTTACGCAATCTATGTCAAGTCTTAGTTATCTTGATAACGCGTACATGCCTCCTATTGCGTTACCAAAACCTACCTATCTTACCAACAGTATTACTTCTACATTCGCTAACCAAGAAAAACCCTATTTTCCTTCCGGCGATTTATGCCCATCGCCGAAATATCTACGACAGCCGGAACCATTACCTATAATGAAGCTACCTTTGCCAAATATGCGGTCGACGGATACCAACGATTTTGGTTTCAAGCCGATTAAATTAACCAAGCCGACTAAACCGATTGTATTAAAGCCTGATCCGGGTATGCTGGAGCATCAGAACCAATCAACGATGGGTACAGAGACCAATAAATCGTGGGAATTGTCCCATAATATCAAAGATCTAATCGGTAAAGATGTCTTGAATAGAGGCTGGTGGGATATGTGCATTGAAAAATACCTACCTCTTGGGAAACAAGTAAGCTGTGCCCTCGAATGTTTCCTCTGTGGCGATGTTTACCAATTTTATTGATTATCGTGCCATTTGTTTGCAGAATTTCATGGAGAAAGTGAGCCAAATCTTTACGTGTCCTTGTTGCCATAAAATTACCGATAAACCGGTCACGTTGAAGTGCGAAAATAGACATAGCGCTTGCTTGGTAATTTTGTCTCGTCAACGTCTCCATATTTATGTACATATTTGAAATGTTTATTAACCCGCGATTAATTTTCAGGCCTGTATGAGTCATCGATTCGAGATTTTCAGAGTGAGATCATGTCCATCGTGTCAAGAACCGTTCGGACCGTCGACCAAATTGAAAATCAACGAAAATTTATCGAGTATACTTTCAGCATTATTTCCAGATTATAATTTAAATCTATCGTATCTCATTTGAAAAAATGTTAATTAGTTTATCGATATTTTCGTTGGAATTTTATCTTAGCTCGCGTTTGTCGAAGTTGGTTTAGTTGTAGATATACGTTTCAGGGGGAAGGGCAGCAAGTTTGTTGAATGTTAGAAGCTTTTTTTTTTTTGTTTTTAAGTTTTACTTTACGACGAGATCTCTATTTAATCTTTGCACTTGGTGTGAAATTCGTTTTGGTTTTGAGAAGTTTATTATTATACGCGTAGTTCGAGTTTAGTACCGAATTTCGTGGTTTTCGGTGCCGAGGTTAATTAGATTTTTCATTATGTAATTGTACCATATGTACTTCAAGTACGGGTTTTTTTGTTGAATGATATGAAATATAGGTATATCTTGTTTTTAATCGTGTGAATTTAGTAAACGAGATAAAAATTCCTTTTCCTTCGATTTTCCTAGTTACTAATTCTGCATTTTATTAATTTAACGCGTTTAAAACACAAATCGTCGAGCCAAATCTAAGTTTTATTATGGTTTTAACCCCAACAATCACTTCCGATTCCAATTATTGTTAATTTTTTTTATATTTTGCTGTGAATCTTATATTTAAGCATTCATTAAGGCTGTTTTTCCATTCATCACGTGCTTCGATTTTGATGTTTAATCCGGAATATCCATTTCCGTTTCTTTCCATTTTATTTTGTAGCCAGTTCATCTACAGAAACATACATTTTTTTGTTGATGCTTTTTTAAAAAAAAAAACAAATAAAAACGTTATTTTTTAGTTATACTAATGCTGTGTGTTTTTAATAAAAATGGAGAAAATGATGCGAAATGTTATTTATTTCGATTTCGATAAACAATATTGCTTCATGACGATTCGTTGGCGAATCATCTTCATCACAAATAGAAGAAATCAATTTTTAGTACCAATACAGAAGCGATCAAACACAGATAGTCGTACATAAGTTCTACACAATCTCGAAAATTTCGAGGATATCAAAATACGAATCGAATTAACCGAGCTGAGTATTGATAAGAGAAGGTTTCATCTTCTGAATGTTTTACTAGCGAGTTGATTACGCAATTCGTATTCTTCCATTAATCGAATGGGTTTTGCGAAAGGTTTATCTTTACCACCAAATCGAAGCTGACCAGATTCTTTCTTACCACCGAATCCACCACCTAGAGAATACAAAATAATAAAAATACATCAGCTTGACAGGTGAACAAAATATACCACCAATGGTTTAAAACCTTACCTAATCGACGAGGAACCCAACCAGGCAATAACCGTTCGCATTCGTGATCGACGAATAAAGTTTTTTCGTCGAGGATAGTCTTGTCTCCTCTATCGACAGCTTTTTTGGCTTCTTTTTCAGTTTCATATTCGATAAAAGCATACCCTCGTGAAGAATTTGTAATAATATCTCTGACCAAACGACATCGTATGATTTTACCGAATCTAGAAAATTCCTGTAAGTTGTATTGGAATAAAATCTCGATGCACACTCAATGAGATAAAACAAAGCAACGTGGTTTACTTCTTTTAAAACCCTCTCCGAAGTTTTTCGGTTCAAACGAGAGACGAATATGGTATTCTCCGGTATGCGTTTTCCTTTGTAATTGGGTTTATATTCGGCGTTCATGGCTCGAACAACTGCTCTGTCGTGTGGCTCGGTATCGGTTCCATCGATACTGCCAGCTTTCAGAGGATCGTAGACGACTGCTCTGGGATACCAGAATTGTACCTTTTCATGAATATTGAGTTTTATTAGGTTATTATCAAGTGATTAATGAAGGAGTATGTGGAATGGTCTTACTTTAGGTTGTTTCTCAGTCATTTGGAAAATCAGAGATTACATGTAATTTAACCGGTGAAAGAGGCATGCCTGAGAATCATTGATGAGAAATGTACCGAATCCTTAGCACAAATATTACATTATATACGGTTTTCAATTTCATTTTCCATTGAAATCATCACGATTTTGAAAGTAAAAAATTATAGTGATAACAGAAATAAAAATAAATACGAATTTTGACGAATCAAAAAAGTAAATAAAGTATCTAAAAATACAACACTGCTTCCAATGACCACTATTTAGTTTTTATAAGAGGCAACACTTCTTTCGTAATTTATTTTTTTAGGGTTTTGCGCGTAGCGCTAAAACCCTATTCGGAGTCGACATGTCGTGAGGGCGCCACTATCGCCTAGCTAAAAGTTGTCCGAAAGGGGGATAAAATAAAATATTGATAACAATCGTTTTCAAAATCAATCGAAATAAGCATAATTATTCCATTTTCAGCAGTACT
>FIZU01066280.1:0-17287 GCA_900064475.1 Pseudococcus longispinus
CAGTGGAGTCAGTAACTGGAGGTTTCCTCAGTGAAGTCAGCGCTCCTGGGATATACCTGATATCGAACTTGGTTCATGACTATGTAGTCCAGTCAAATAAAGAAATGAAATTGCAGTTTGAGTTATCAAAAATTTTATGATTTTAAAATGTTCCTTTGGGTGCCCTGATTGACTACCAAAAAGTGCCCAAACCTCATTTCTCAGATACTCCCCAAAATGTGGACCAAAAATGACCCCTCGTTGTTTTTCGCTTATAACTCTTCAAATATGCATATAAACAAAAAAATGATCATGACAAAAATTAAAGTTGATAAAATTTGCAACAAAAATGGTTATATTCATTTTTTTCAAAAAGTGAACGGGTGAAGCAAAAATACGCGTCAAAATATTCAGGATGAAAAAAAGTAAGATTTCCCTTCATTTCGACAAATAAGATATTATGTCGCCGTTGAACCGCAGAAAAAAATTAATAAAAAGGTTTTGTAGGAAATTTCACGTACTTCAACATTTATTTGAACTTTTTTCTGATTAGAGGCACATCTGAAAAGTTATCGTTATTTTAAAAAAGAGGGGTTCGCAGGTGTCAACATTTGAGACACATCGAGGGAACGAAGGGATAGAAATTTTTTGGGATATATGGTGTCTCATCATGTGCATACATGTGGGCTCCTCCAAAAATATAGTCTATTCGCGAAAACGGGGGTAATTTTCACTTCTTTTCACCCTGTATATTTTGATGCCTGTTTTCCCACCCCCCGTTAACTTTTCAAAAAAAATGAATCCGATCTTTTTTATTGCAAATTTTATGTACTTCAATTTTAGTCATAATGATTTTCTTGTTTAAACGCATATTTGAAGAGTTATATGCGAAAATCGACGAGACGGTCAGTCTGAGTCCAAATTTGGGGGAGTTGCCAAGGGGTGAGGTTCGCAGACTTTTTGGTGGTTAATCAGGACACCCAAAGGAACATTATAAATTGATGGCTCAAAATTCAATTTGTTTCATTGTTATGGTTTAATTTTACTGGTCTATACAGGGTGTTCCTGGAGTCGTCTGCCATTCCGCGAGATTTGAATACAACAAGGTACCACTAAAAAAACTTGAGATGAACATGTTGCCTATCTCAAATATTTAAGGGGAAAATTTCTTTTCGAAAAAAAATCGAAAATTTAACAAGTTTTCATATCATACATTTTTGCCTAACTTCAAAATTGAATGGAGTGTAACATTCAATAATTTGAAAAATTTTTAACTGTTACAATTTTTTCTACTTCTAATGTTATTTGACCCCTTCAATATTGATTTAAGGCAAAAAATGAACATGACAAAAATTGTTCATTTTTCAAAGTACCTGCTATTCATTCCTCCGATTGATTTTTTTTTTAGAATCTGCTTATTTCAAATTATTTCTATAGCCCCCTCAATTTTCAAGTTAGGTAAAAATGCATGATATGAAAATTTGTTCGATTTTCAAAGAACTACCCAGTCCCATGATTAAAAATTCATTTTGATTTGATTTTTTTTTTAAATTGGTCCCTTGAATATTCGAGATAGGCAACATGTTCATCTAATGTTTTTTTTAGTGGTATCCTGTTGTACTCAAATCTTGCGTATGACAGACGACTCCAGAAACACCCAGTATAATCATGACTTTTGTGTGGGATTTGATACTGCGAACAGACAAAAAATAATTGTTGAATTTGAAATTTTTTGAGAGTGATCCGTTAATTTTACAAATTTGAATTTTTGTTATTATTCCATGAAATTTTAAGTTAACCCGTAAATGTTTTCATTTAGTTTTAAAGCTCCAAGTCTCCTTTTCAAGAATACATATAAAAATTTTTGTGAAATTACACTTAGTTTTCGTGCAAATATAGAAAACGTGAATATGGATTAGATGATTTCAGGGGTACCCAAGATGGCCCTTCAATTTATGTAATTTCACGGTTCAAATGTGTTTTCAATTTTTCTTTTTTTCTTAAAAAGTGGAGAAAGGGTTGTAGCAGCAATGGGTTGGTAAGTTAGTAGTCAAGTACATCTTACCTCTCTTTTAGAGGCGGCTCAATATTCCTTTTCGTAAAGTTCAAAGTTTGAATACTCAACATTGAATAATTGTAGACTTAAAATATCTGAGGAGGTAAAAGGGACCATCATTAGTACCCTGAGTATTTAATATGGACCTACTTGAGTTTTGAGGTGTTTTGAAAGTGAAAGCGTGAAATTTTTTGGTATTGACTTTTCAAAAAACTGATCTGATTGCATAATTACAAAGGTAAAGGTCTCAAATATGTGTATTATCAAAAATTCTCACTCAAACTCAACTCAAAGTAGAGTTATAACTCTTCAAAATGGTGACTGCGCCTTATTTTGTGCAGTAATTGTACGTGTACGTAAAAGGAAAAATACTGAGCACGTTTCAGCATAGGTACCTACACTTAGGGGTTTCCTACCATAGTTTTCCTCCTTTTTTTTTTGGTAAATAAAACGTTTGTGATTTTTTGACATTAATGTAGTCGTTAAAGCGGGGTCATTTAAGTAGCATAATTATTATGATTATGGGCTCGCGTTTCGTTGCCTCGCCTCTTGTACGATTTGAACCAACTATGTTTTTTTTTCCTTCGCGGGTTTGTCTCGTCGAAGCTCGTGATTATTTACATTTTTTTTTTTTTTTTTAGGTATTTTTAACTAGGAATTCGCTGCTGCGGTGTACAATGGTTTTTTTTACACAGTAGTTACCAACAAGCTTTTGTCGACGGTTCGATTAATACGAGGTGTATGTACTTTGTACTGTGATGTTTTTTTTTTTTTTTTGGTCGTTTAACCATGTCGTGTACATTTACGTGTTTCACTATTCCACGATGCGATGCTTTTAAATAAAAGTGGAAGTTTTCATTTTTTTTATTCGCGAGCGGTATTTTTATATTAAAATAGTTGGGTGTTTTTTCGACGTTTTATTTTGTAACCATATTACGAGTAGATGCGGTTTTTGTGGGGAGAAATTTGCGAATGGGTTGGAAAATTTTTCGAGCGAAATTGTACGTCGGAGGAGTGATGAAATTTTAATTAGCAAAGCTTGGAATTTTTTCCTGAGTGAGGTATCGAGTATGTGGTTTGTTGGCAAAGGGTATCTTGATGAAGAGAAATACCAAAATGGTAAAATTTTTCGGTCTTCGTGTTGTTATACATGTTTGGGCAAAAAGTGGTCATCGCTAAGCCCACCTACAGTCCTACACGCCTTAACTACAATGAAAAACATAATTTTTTTTAAGCAAGAAAAAATTTCGTGCACGTAATATAAGAGGAAGCATGGGAAGATGAAGTATTAAAAATTGTTTGCTGCGTACCCTTCAAAGTTGTTCGTTTTCATACGAAAAAAGCTCAAAGGCCGTATTTTCACAAAAGTAAAATGGTTAAAAATTGAGAAATTTCCTGCTTCAATATACCTAGGTCGCTGCTAAAAAAAATTTATCTTCCTCGAATCATGCAATGAATTTCTAATTAAAATTTTCATACCTTAAAAATTTTGAAATTACCCATGATAATTTGCTCTGTGTACTTACGTTGAAAGTTTCCATTAAAAGTATAAGAAGTATTGTAAAAATGGTTAAAACATCATGAAAATTGTTGAAATTGTCATAAAAATTGATGAAAGCTTCGTAGAAGTGGTCAAAAAATAACGAAATAACGAAAAAAATTGTTGAGATTTGCACAAAAAAAAAACAAAAAGAGCATTAAAATTATATAAATTTTCAAAAAATTATGAAAAACATCAAAAATGTTATTAAAATTGTCAAAAATACAAAAGTATCACAAAAATTGGCGAAAATATTGCAAAACCTGTCCAAAAATTATTAAAATCGTCGAAAATCCCGTTTAAAGCATTGAAATTTTCATAAATACCATTTAAAGCATTCTAAAAACGGTCAAAAGATCACATAAAACAGTCAAAAATTCCGTTTTTAAATCATCATGACAATCAAAGAATATTCTGTTTTAAAAATAAAAATAATCAAAAAATGAAAATTGTGAAAACACTCGTAAAAATCGTTGAAAAAGTGGTTAAAATTCCATAAAAAAAATTAAAATTCACAAACATAAAAATTAGTTAAAATCATGAAAATTTTCGGAAAGTTCTTCCAATATATTTGTACGAGATTTTGGACAGATTTCATGATTTTTTAACGGTTTTTATAATTATTTAGGTATTGATATTTTGTGAAAATTTTGACTATTGTAACAATATTTTCCAAGATTTTTTATCACTTTCTGATCATTTATTTTTTCATATTTCAAATAACTATTTCAACTATCTTTATGAGATTTTTGATAGTTTTCGTGATTTTGTGACCATTATCAAGATATTTTCATCAATTTATGACAATTTCAATCATTTTTTACCAAATTTTCAGGGATTTTCATTATCTTTTTGACACCTGACAATATTTTTGCTTATTTTCATGACATTTTTGAACATTATAACCACATTTTCAACAATTCACATCATATTTTAATACTTTTTTCTTGTTTCAAATTATTTTTGTGAAAATTTCAACACTTTTTACTAGATTTTTGACAGTTTTCAGTTTTTGTGGCCATTTCAACGCTCTACCACATAAGTAAACACAGTTTAGTGATCATGAGCCTCGACTAAATTTTTAAACTCATTCCTTAGCACAAAATTTCACGTTAAATAAGTTTATTTGTTGCGTTTATTTTTCATATGTGGTCCTATGAACAACAAAACGCAATTTTGAATATTTTTTCAAATTTTTATGCACGAATCACTGCTCCAAAAAATTGAATATTTTTTTTCAATTGCCCATTGTAATTTTTTTTGAGGGGAAAAATTTATAAATTCGAAGATATGACGATTTCAAATTTCTTTCAGTCAAAAGTTTTTCAACTTAAGAATAATAAAAATTTGAAAACCAAAAATTCCATTCAATGTCAATGCAGAGATTATCTCATATAAAAAGGTGTTTTTTTAATGCTCAAGTACAGGAAGGTGTTGGAAAGGATCTCGCAATGAAATAACTTTTCAAATCTAAGACCAGGGATATTCGTAATTCACAATTCCAACCCGAGAGAACTTCTAGTTACTTCGAGAATATCTTACGAAGGTTAATCACCTCAAGAATTTCGTATACCTTCGTCCTTGAAATTCGTACAAAAACCTCGAGCCTTTCAAAATTCAAGTTTTCTTCATTTTTCCCCCATTTCAAAATCATCTTAAAGACATAACATTCGAGCTTCGTTATCAACTTCGCCATTATTCGACCCTCCGAAACGATATCAATTTACAAATTTGTTTTTCGAGTCGAGCACGGCAAATTTACACAAGTATAACTTTATTTTCGCGGATAGACAAGAAGCCCACGTTGTAAGTATAACTTTGGCAAAAAGATAGCCTCAAGGTACCAGCACCTGGTTCGAGTCGTCGTCGCGTCAGCAACAGTATAAAATTATTCGATCGAGGTCGTATTCGAAATTAGCGACTTAGGACTTTACTTTTTCGAACTATACAGAAGATAGAAGAAGGTGCACAAAAAAATCGTGCTCAAAAGTTCTTTCTTTCAGTATCTACCTAATAAGGTTGTAAAGATTTCGACCGAATGGGTATAATACAAAATAATACTCGTGTATCGTACAGCAACGTCGAAAATACCCAGCTCACGTGTAAAAGTGTAACTTTACACTTTATACTGTCGTTTTTTTTCACTCTCTTTGCCAACCCTACTTACATAAGCAATAAACACCTAGATACGTATACTGATGTAAAAACTCATCACCCATGATAAATGCTGTAGCGTAGGAGGAAGGTAAAGTTGTATGGAGTATTTTAAGGTATATATACGTCGCGAACCATGGCATGTGGTGGGAGCATTCAACAATTAAAAGTAAAAATACGTGTATTACAACCGGAAGATGAATGAGTACATAGCACAAGATAAAGAGCCAGAGTTTCCATAGTCGAATAAAAACTGCTTAGCTCGACGTCTCTCTGGAAACGAATAAGTTGTACTTGGAAAGTAATACGAAAAGCTGCACTTTAGTCGTTTTACTCGCTTTTTAAGCTAAATCACGACCGTGGTAATAGTTTATAAAACGCGGTCGCATGTTGTCTTTGGAGGGGGCACGGGCAGGGCGAACGAAGACTCCGACGCGACGAGACGAACGTAAAAAGCCATTTTAGGAACCCTCGGCTTCATCGCGGATTCGGTATCATTTTCGGTACTTTGTACGCATTTTAATAACCTTTGTTATTTCTCAGGTTGTTATTGTCTTATTGTTACCATTTCGCGTTTTCTTCTCCATTATGTTGCTTTTTGGCGCGAAAGTTTTCTTATACCGTACTTACGTATACTTTAAATACACACGTAGGCTCGTCGCGTACTCCTATACACAATCAAGTAAAGAACAAACTAAAAGATGTAGGAGAAGCGGGCAAAATGTTGGAAAATGTGGTACGACGTCGAGTCAGTCGCTAGAGCTGGCGAAATTAATGTTCTCTACTCGGAACAGTACGAAGCATCGAGAGAAATACGAAACTATTAAAATGGCTCCGTTATCTTAATGATCTCCGGTTGATTATAATAACTATAACAATTTTTGGTATACAGGGTGTTTCATAACTAACCTAGCGCCTTCCATCCGATAAATAGGCAACTTATTTTGACCACAAGTAAGTATGTTTGGCTATCCTTGGATTTGAAGGGGCAAATTTATGTTTATTGAGAAAAAAATTTCTAATTTTGTTTCATCATTTTTGAGTGGTCATAAAATTTCAACGATGATAGGTAGAGGGTTGCGGTTTTCGTTATTAGAAGGAGCATTTATTCTACTTATTTAAATAAAAAATTTAAAAAAACACAAAAAAATTATTTTTAATTTTTTAAAATATTTACCGACCATTATTATGACTTTGACTTATGTAAAGAAATGTCACCCTTTCCAATGGCGCAACCCCTCCTTCCAGATTTCTATCTTGCTCGATTCCAAAATTATGCGTGTTCAATTTCATGACAAACCCTTCAAAAAAATCACTTTTTTGGAAAACTATAAAATTATGGGGTGAAAAGTGGTTTTTTAAGAGGTTTTCTTGAAATTGAGCATGCATAACTTTTAATTCGAGCAAGATAGAAATCTGGGGTTTGCGCCATTGGAAAAGGCGGAATTTTTTACACAATCCGAGGTCATAATAATGGTAAGTGATTATGAAGAAAAAGTCAATGAAATAAGGGGTTTGTTTTACAAAGTAAAAAACGTAACGAAATCTATTATAACTAAACAACTGTATGCAGCAAATGGAAAAGTTGAAAAACAAAAAACGAGATGAAAATGAATGAAAAAATTCACTAAACTTCCTGAAAATCGTTGAAAACAAAGAAAAGAAAATGGCATTCTACTTATTAATAGACTTTTTGTATTTCAAAGAATTTCACGACATTTTCTTGTGATTTCTATTTGAATTTTACGAAATTTTCGTACATTTTCATCAGGACTTCGTCATTTTTACTCGTAAAGCAATTTTTACGATTTGAATCACATTTTGGTAAGTTGAATTTTAAAATATTTTAGCGGGGTTTAGCCATTTATTACATGGATAGGTATGTTTGGGGAACAGATAGGGGAGGGGGGAGGAAAATTTTTTCGTTACCATTTTGTGTCATAAAAATTTGCAAATTCTAACGATTTTCTTACTCCAGATGACTTATTGCAGTAGAAAAATTTCAGAGATTCCCTTAAGCCAGATGACAAATTTCATAAGGGAGGCAGATAATTTCTTAAACTCAGTAAATTGAAGCGATTGTCGTTAGAGGTACCTCAAGTTGACTAAATTTTCGAAAAAATAAAAATCGCCAAAAACACATTATAATGTTGTAAAAAGAGTCGAAAATTTCATAAAAATTGTTTAAAATTATTGTGGAAGTCGTGAAAAAAATCGTCAAAACTGTCGGAAATGTTGCAAAAGTTGTCGAAAATTTTATAAAAATTATTGAAATTATTACAATGAGGCCATGTTGCAAGAGTTGTTAAAAAGTTGTCAAAAAGTTACAAAAATGGTCAAACATTACATAAAAGTCATTGAAAATACTGGAAATGTTGTAAAATAGTTGTCAAAAATGCATCAAAAAATGAAAAAATTACCAAAAAAATAAGGGTGAGGTAAGTCTTTAACAGAATAGATCCACTCTTCAAGCAGACATACTGGTACGTGGATATGTTTTTTCAAAGTTTTCAAATGCGCAATACTTGAAAAAGTTTTATAGAGTTACAAAATTTCGTAACCTCGAAAATTTTTCTTGACTTTTAGATTATTTCATCAAACATTGTAACATTTTGTTGACTGAGAGATTAATTTTTTTTAATCTATACAATTGTTCAGAAGTCCAACAAAATATTGAAAAATTTGATAGAAAATTATTTTTATCAAGTCCAAAAAGTTATTTGGTTAGCAAAATATCTAAGTTTTCAAAAGTGTAACGAAATATCGAAAAGTTGAAAGAACAACCGTCATTTTCAATAAAAAAATCCGGGTAAAAGGCGTGACAAAAATTGGGGGGGGGAGTCCCCAACATTCTCATGCTGCCCATGAAACTATAAAACACGGGATATGCTTTTGCTCATTGAATTTTTCAAGTCCATGAAGTCGTGATACCTATTTGAAATTTTCTTGAGATTTTTCAAGCCGAAAAGTCATTTGAATTTTGAAAAATTTTTCAAGTTTAAAAAAGTCAGACAAAATATCTAAAAGTCATTGCAACAGATTTTCATGAGTGAATTGCGTAATGGAATTTTTTTGAAAAATTTTCGAAATCCAATTCCTAGTACAAAAATTTAGTATAAATCTGAAAATTTTTATAAATTTAAAAAAGTCTGACAAAATGTCTAAAAATCAGCCATAGGTAAAAAGCTGTCTGACGAAATGTCTGATTTGAACTTTCTCGAAATTTTTCAAATCCATAAAGTTGAATTTTTTCAAGTTCAAAAATCAATTTGAGTTCAAAAAAATTTTCCAAGTCCACAAAAGTCTGACAAATGTCTAAAAATCAGAATTATCTCTGAAATTTCCCAAGTCCAAAAAGTCAATGGAAATCTGAAAATTTTTCCAAGTCCAAAAAAATCTGACAAAATGTCTAAAAGTCATCGTCAAGGAATTTCGTAACGGAATTTATGGACACGAAACATAGACAAAAAATTGACAAAACTTTCAGATTGACCTCCAGCCATAAGACATATCCTTGCCAAAATTTTAAAAATTTTACTAAGATTAATTTAAAATTTCGTCAATTTAGGAGCTTCTCAATCAACTAACTAAAAAAGTTTCTACCTGAAAAATGACTAGAATAAATTCTCATTTCAATGGCGCAAACTGCTACCCTCTGCCTATCATAGTTGAACTATTAATGACCAATCAAAAATGATGAACAAAATTAGAAAAAGAAATTCTCAATGAGCATAACTTTTCCTCTTCAAATCCAAGGATAATCAAACATACTCACTTGTGTCCAGGATGGGTTGCCTACTTACCGGTTGGAAGGAGATAGATCAGTTATGAAACACCCTATATAAAACATTAGATGCAAAGATGGTTGCATCGAGGGTGGCTCGTCTTACCTCGTACCCGAAATCGCGAACCTTTTGCCTTTTATATAAGGTATGCTTTCTATTTCCTCGGTATAAGTACAACCTTTTTTAAACGTTTTATTAAAAATGTCATCCTCTTATCTTTCAAAGCTGGTGGCGTTTTAATTATAGGTATTTTCAATCGCCGTCGCCGCTGCCGCCATCGCGTTCTCCCATTTCTTTTCATACTGATTAAGAGTAACTCGACTGGTCGTTAATTTTCGGTAATTAAATTACGTACTACGATAATTTCCCAGTGTAGTGGATCTAATTAGCATCGGATCGGCGCGGTGAACGCGCATTGTTATCGTTTTCTTTCGTCGGCAACGTCTTAACGAATTAATTCGCCGGCATTAATACCTTTTTAGCTGAAAGCCGACGAGCTCCTATGAACAGGTGTCTCGTAAGGGATTTTCCGTCTTACAAGTTTATACCCTTTTGACGATTTTAATATCTCGCGAATACCTATCTACCCAGCCAGCTAGCCCACCCATCATCCGAGATGTTCTAATTTATTCCCTGCTCGTCCGGTCGCCTCGAAGACATGTATTTCTATCGTCAACTGAACCGAACGCGCCCAAAATCTATACCAGTGTCAACGACCTTTCGTCATTTCAACGACGACGTTTCCTTATTATCTGGAAAAAATAAACACCATGCACATCTCAGCCAGCTTATTATGATTCGAGCTCGAGCCGAACAAAAAATTCTCCAATTCTTATCTTCTCATCACATCCGGCTGAGGATAGTGACATATCTGGAAATTTGTATACGTCGTAAAGACACAACACACGCACATCTATATCAAAAAAAACGCCTAAAGCCTTCTTCTTTATGTCATCTTGTATGGGTAATTGTCTCGTCTGACGACTTTCAAAAGTATTCCTGCTCTGGAAATCCAAATCCAAGTGTATGTCTTCATCCTTCGTCTTTACCTACGTTCTCTTCCAACCTTTTTTCCGCTACATTTTCCCTTTCGAGTATGTAGGTGTGAAATTTTGCGCATTGTTTTAGCATACCAGGATGTGTTCCGTTTAACGATCATAGCCACCTACGCTTTTCGATATTTTCCTCTCGTACGTCGAACCAATCGAAGCATTGAAATTTTTCTCGCCAAACGGATATGTAGCGATGTAGGTTTCGTTGAGTATACTATTTATGTAGAGTAGATAACGTTGGCAGGAAACTCGTTGTGGGAAAAATCGATAATATTTTTTCATTTTGTTGTGTTGTGTTTTTTTTTTTTGCATAATTTTATATTATTTTAGCGTGACCGCGTTACCGCCACCCCCGCCATGCCGAAGCCGATCTGTTTGAGGGAATTAAAGTATTAAGCGAGAATTTTAATTATGATATTAATGAAAATGTACCGGTGGGGTTTTCAGATCCCCTGCATTTTGCGGCGGATGTGATGAAAAGCGAGGATTTTTCTTTCGAAATGTGTGAATTAGACGATGTTATTGTACGAGTGGGATAAAGCGAATTAATTGGGGGTTTATTTGTAATATTTTCTTTATTGTTGTTTGAGGGTGGCGAGACAGATCAAATAATCGTCGGATTAGATGACAACAGTGGGGAGAACGAAGTATGAGAATGAGTTGAAAATGATGTAGAGAAAAAGGAGAGTTATTGGTTTGGTTCACTTGCAAATACAGTATGTCTAACAAATTTTGAAGGCTGAAATTATACTGCTGATTTATAGCTGCATTTTTTAAATATTTTACTACCCTCTATAGGCGTAAATAGGGGACTACGGCGGATCAGCTCCCTGGCGAAGAATTAGCCCCCTAGCGAAATTTCAAGCATAAAAAAATTAATTTATACCTAAATTAGCCCTATTTGACAACTGAAATGTTGGAAAAAATTGTGAAATTTAAGTTTCAAAATAAATTTTTTTATAAAAATTTTGGCCCACGTGGCCTCGCTTCGCTCGGGCATAAGTATTATTCCTTCTTTTAACAAAATGGAAGAATTTTTTTCAGTTCTACATTAAATCACATTTTTCCCCTTAGATACCACCCCTTGAAATGAAAGACATTCTGACTGTTTCATTGATTGCCATGTTGATTTGTTTCTACCCTTTTTAATTCTTTGAAATTTCAATTTTTTAGTCGTTTAGGTAGGTACCTTAATAAACATAATTTTAGGTATTAATTTTTTTTTTCCACTCTTTTCCCCTTCAATTTTTTATACTGAAAGGCTTTGACAAGTTTAGCCCCCCTCCTATAAATAATGTCTAGTTACGCTTGTGCTACTCCCGCTACCCCAAAATTATTGCATCAAAATTCTCAAACAGAAATTAATTTCTCATTTTAAAAAAAATTACGAATCCTATTAGTAGAATAATAATATAAAAAAATTGAAAAAAAATCTTTAGCAGGTAAGTATCGTAATCAATTTTTTCCAAAACAAAAAAAAAAGGAACATAAAAGTACGTAAGCATTTTTTATTAGAAAATGCATCAAAAGGCAACTATCCAAACAACAACTTTCATGATTTTTGACACGAATAATTGGTATGTCTTATTGGGGGTGGGAGTGGGGGGGGGGATTGTCGGAAAAATTTATGTGTTCCTTTTTGGCGCTGGGAAATTTTGTTACCATAGACTGGACAACTTATTCTAACCATTGGGAAATTTCAGATTGTAAAAGTGGATCAAACATAAAATGATCATATCGATCAAAGAATCATAAAAATTGTTGTTGAAATGGTCAAAAATTTGAGAAAATCATCGCACATTTGGAAAAATCGTTCAGAAATCATAAAAAATACCTCCTACTTGGAATTTTCCAAAAATTGTTTAAATTACCATAAATAGTGCTGAACATACCACTAAAATTGTCGGAAAAATCATGAAAATTGCCAAAAACTTCGTAAAAAAAAATAAAAATTTTCACGAAAATCATTAAAAATATTAAAAAAATGATCGAAAATGTTGTCAAAATGTCAACGAAAATTAGTAAAAATTATGTAAAATTATAAAAATCGTAGTAAATTTCTTGAAAATTCTTGACATCGTCATAAAAATCGCTAAAAGTATCGTAAGAATGGCCAAAATATCAAACAAATTGTCGAAAACCTCATAAAAATTATTGGAATTCCTATAAAAATCATCATTAAGTAGAAATAAAAAAAAAATGAAAAAAAAATTGTTATTGTACTGAATTGATGAAATTTCCACAAAAATGAATAAAAATGTTGTGAAAATGCTCAAAAAATCATAAAACTTAACGAAAGTCTCATAAAAAGTAAACAATGCCAGAATTTTCTCAACATTTTACAAAATTATCGTACTTTTTGCCATTTTTACGTTATTTTTTACCAATTTTCATGAAAATTTGTAAATATTACTCGTAAAGTTTTTTTAGCATTTCAACCACTTTTTAAAAATTTTCAACGATTTTCAGGAATATTTTCAATATTTTCACGAGAAGGTATGATTACACTTGTTATGGCTATTTTAACCACAGGAATTCTCAACGGGTTTCGTGATTTATTTGACCCTTTTTACAAAATTTTTAGTAATTTTTACGAAAATCTCAAATCTTTCAACGACTACCTACTCCTACTTCAAGTTTTCTATATTTTTGTAAAAAACAGAAAAAAAAGTTTGAAATTTTTATTGAATTTTTTAAATAATTTATTTCAACCCTGTATATCGAATCAAAAATAATGAAAACATCTTGTTGAATAAACATAACTTTGCACCCTGCTTCTACTCAGGATAGGTTGCCTGCTTCGCTGGTGGAAGGAGGCTCATGAGGCATGAAAATCTCTGTGTAAATACTCGTAGATCATTTCGCACAAAAAAAGACTTGACCTCGAGTTGTATATTTTAATCTAAACAGTTCAAACTATACCACCTCTTGAACAAATTCAAAAACGGTCCAAAAAATATGACAATACACCAACAAAGGTCTACTGGCGACCATTGATCCCTTTCGAATAATTTTGACAATCTTGATTGAATGTGGTAGCTCTCTACGTGAACTGCAAAGTTTTCTAAATTATTCTAAAATGATTGTGGTACATTGACACAGATTTTCTCCCAACTTGGAGCCAAATTCCTAAGAAACTTTCAGCATTTATTTTGACAATGCTGAGAAAATGTTTTGCTTCAATTTCAAATTACAATTTTACCAATTCTTTTAGGAAGTATACTCGTAGTTAACTTGAAGTCATCTTTATTTTTTATCAGTTGATGTGAGCATAAAAGACACTACCTGCTAGACATTGAATTAGAATTTTTTATAATTTTTAATCTTCTTTTAGAGTAGTCATTTTGAAGTCCTAGACTTTATTATTTTTTAAATAAACCATTGCGTGGCTCCGCAACTGACAAAAATTAATTGAAGTTTTCAGCCAAATTTCAATTCAACATTTTTGTACCTACAAGTTTTTCCAATTTTCGAAACAGGCAAATGATTGAAAAAAAAATCTAAATTAAATCCTTAATTTACAACCTCAAAAATACTGATTCAAAAACATTCCCTAACCACCCTGCAAATCTCCTAAAAAAAACATAATTTACAAACCTCACCAACGAAAAAAAAATACGTTCCACGTTTCATTCTCCCACCCAACCCTACCCTCACCCTCATCACCACCACCATAAACCATACTACGCTCGGGATACAAAATTAAAGTATACGTAATTTTTGCAATATAAAATTCCGGCCAGAAACCGCACACGAGATGAAAAACGACCACCAGCGTTTCCATCATTCTGGTAAATAAAATTTTAAATGGTAATGAAAACGCTTCGGGTTTCGTAGACAATACCCTCGGTGTATTTTCATGGAAATTTTCGCTCGCTTGACAGTTTTTAAAACGAACAATCGAACCTGAACTGACCACCATCTCTACACTGACAACCGCCATTTATAGTACACATAAGAAATACGTAACTTGGAAAAAGCTAAAGCGACGCGACGATGAAGAAGAGAAGAAAAAAAAAAGGGTCATATATCAACATTCAACGTAGCCGCTGAAAAATTTAATCCTTTAAAATTCAACCATATCTGCGCTGAAAGAAAACCTCGTATAAAAATGGACTTCTCAACGTAAACGTATCAATAAATAAATAACGATGATATTGAACGGAAAAATTATTTGATAGAAAATCAATACCATAGGCCAAGATAGAAAAAAAAACTTCCACTGTATGAAAAGAATACGGACGCTGTCCATAAGAAAATTCTCAACAAAAATAAAACGCTTCCTTCAAAAGAAAAAAAAATCCTTCGTAGTAACAACATCGTAAAGTACACATAAAAACATAGTAATGTTATGTACGAAACTATACGACCTTGAAATTGAACTTTTGCCAGTACTTTTCGTCAATTCGAGTGTATAAATTCGAGTTAGGTATTTAAATAATTGGCGAATTTCACGATGACATCGTCGTCGCAGCATCGAAAACTCTACGTACGACGAGATAAATTGGTACAGGAGTAATTTTGACGTTACGATCACGTTTATTAAAGCTACTAGTAGGCATAAGGGCGAGCGCAAGGGGGAGAAAAAGTTGTGGAAAAGCAAAATGGTTCATTAGATGTTTACGAACGAGTATCGTATACAAGTTTAAAGCAGAAGGCTGGCTTTTACGGTGGGTTAACAAAATGGGGCATAAAAGTAATGATGCTTATAGCGTTATTACGATGGTAGCAGAGGGAGGAAAAAAAGAAGAAAAGAAAGGAATACGCCGCGGAAGAACAGGAACTAAGCTTACTTGATGTTTCAACCTACATAACAAATTCTTATTGTTCGCCTTCCAGATTAGCGTCTAATATACTCGAAACTTTTGTAAATACACGAATCGTCGGTTTTGTAAAATTTATTACTCGAGATGCTAATTATAAACTATCAAACACGTCGTTATTTATTGATATAAGGTAAACTGCGGAGCTTCGAGCACAATCGCGGTGTTCTTTTCAAGGCTAAAACCATAGTTAGGGATTATCTCGAGCAAAAAACCTCCTCGAACATCGAATTGATCTCAAATACATAAAAGAATACTTCACTCGAACTCATCGGTGGCAAGTATCGCATTAAATATTTAAATGAATGAATACTAAAAATGTTTATATTAATTGTAAAGAAGAAGAAAAAAACCCTCGCAGGCGGAAAAAATCCCCCATCTTGATGAAATTTAATGGAATATTTTATTTTCAAAATACCGAGATATTTGAATTTAAATGGCGAGTTTATAAGACGCGATTTAATTTTAACTGTTATTAGGAAAAGGTGCAGGCAGGTACTTGGCATCTCCTGCATTTTTCTTTAAATTAGATCAACGACGCATTTCGTCGAGGTTTTTTTTTTCTTTCTCGCTCGCCCCTCGACTTGAATTTTTTTTAATTTTTCCCTCTTAGCGACTTATATTACCACCCGGAATAAAATATTCGCCAATTTGCGCCGCCGGCCACCCGACGTCACTTTATCAACGATTTGAACGCGACGAAAATATATTCCATAATTTTAAACCACTCTCGATACACGACGAGCTCCTACGAGGGGTTCTATTTTCGCCATTTTGAAGCCAGGTCAACCGCGGAACCGTGATTATTGCCGGCTGTGCAGGTTTCCACTTTCCACCTCTGGTTCGTTGCAATTGCAACACACTCCGTTTAATTTTGCACTCGTATACTGCGCTATATAAGCGCGCAATTTCTATAATAACTTTTTTCTTCCTTCTTGTGTACGCTGGCTGATACTGATACTTCTCGAGGAAAATTAAGAAAATACATTAAATGCATTTGGTAAATTGGAAATACGCGAAGCTGGCGACGACGGACGCTGTTGCGCCGCCCGCTCCATCGTCCGCGTCCTTGGTTATTTTTTGATAATAAATCGCCCGAATGTCTTATACATCAGCCAAACCAGCGTGTAAATTATTTTTTTGTACGCCAAACAAGCGCAAAAAAAATCACCGTCAAAGATGTTATTTATTTTTAACGCTTTTTGCCAACATTTCGCCGGGGAATTGATTTTATATAACGTGGTTTATTAAGGTTATGCGAGCGTAACGAATCTTACAGCGATGTGGACTTTTATTTAGAGCGAGGATTCGCCCTGTTTTTGAGGCCATTTCCGCGCGATCATCGAGATCCCAGAGACCGAAGAATAATATTTGTTTATTGGAATGTATACGAAGATAAGACCGAACACGTACACTTATTAGTTTCGAAGATGGTACTATTTATGCGCTGAAATGTGATGTTTTTTCTAATTTAGAACGACAGATATCTGAAAAAACGTGACCTTCAGTCTTCAGATTGGCATATCATTCCTTTCAACATCTACACATGAATGAATTTCATCAAAAAAAAAAAAAAATGGTGCTAAGTTTTTTCTTAAAAAGGAAGAACTGTAAAATCATGAATTATTTACAGGATGTCCAAGAAATTGCAAATATAAAACTTAATTTTTCCTCGCGTGCTATCTGCTACCAATACCCCCTCCCCAGTTATTGGTACATTAGATGTAACTGTAGAGTACCTAATTTTTTTCAATGTTCGTAAACGTCATATCAAGCAGTTTTCGATAACACCAACCAACAGTCAAATTGTCAAAGTTTCATTCTTTTTTGGCAGAATTTCGTGTTTTGACATGGATATGTCTAATGGCTGGGGTCAATCCTGAAAAAGTGTCCAAATT
>FIZU01066292.1:0-16136 GCA_900064475.1 Pseudococcus longispinus
TTATTTCATGCATCAAACACCTATGTGCTCACTCAAAATTTTGAGTAATTGAAAGAAAACCGATTCCTTGCATTGCAACTGATAAGGTTTTAGCCTGCCAAGCTGATAACATCAAGGCAGAAAACGCAATCCGCATTTAGATCGAAAACCCCTTATTAGCTCCGGGACACCCTGTATGTCAGGTGTCAGGGTGGAGCGCGAAAAAAAACATATCTCGGATTTTGACCTAATTCAAAGGGGTTATTCATATTTAGTTGGGGATGAACTATCGAGCTACTTAATGGGAAAAACTTACTATTTTTTTGTCTGATTCATCATTCGCTATTTCTATTCCAAACTGTGATGTTTTTCATTGATCCAAATTCGTTTCATATATCAGGGACTCTTCAGCTTTTGATTTTGTCAATTTCGAAGACGTTCTTTTTGGTTTATTCATTTTAATCTTCGTAATATCCAATTTTATTTGACAACGGGTTGCTTTGATCCTTGGTTTAAACGATTTAACCCCAGGCTCAAAATGAGCGGGTGGGATGCAAGCAGCAATGATACAAAAAAATACGATTCTGGAAGCCATGTCTTGTCTCAAGTCCACAATATAAACTCTTTAACAGAGTGTACCTAATTGTTATTCTAAAAAAAAAGTTTTGAAAGGAAAGAAATGCCAATTTTCAATTTTTTAAATCAATTGTCAACGTTTCCCAATTTCTAATTTTTATTTTTGTAGTTAGGTATAGGTAATTAAATTTAAACAAAATTTCCATACAGAATATTTTTAAAAAACTTACATTTGAACTTGGTTATTCAACCTACAAGCTCGCGAATATTTCCAGTTCTCGAAAACTCCAGTTTTAAATTATTATTATCAAGTAGGTACAAATACCTATATAAAATATTTGTTACTTTAAAAAAAATGGTACAGAATCTTTGAAATTTTTTTGTACAACTGTTCGACCATTGACAGAATTAAATGATCACTGTTCCAAGCGAATTCAAGACTTTAAAGTGGATATCATTTTGGAAGAATTTTTACTTATCAAAACGATAACTTTTGTGGTTGTAAATAAAATTAATTTATTAGTTAAACGATAATTTAGCTAATTAATTTTTTAACCGAGTAAAAAAATCCTTGCTTGAATTAGCATTTGTTTCTAATCATTGATAGATAGGAGAAATTTTTGGAGGAAAATAATGCTTGATTCGAGATCAGCGACCTCGAATTAGTAGAAAACGACATATAAAATTCGAAAATTTGCCAAATTTGGATATTTGCATTTCGCCTTGGAAACAGGAAGTAGGCAATTTCAATAACACCAAGTAATGAAACTGAAAAATTTAATATCTCTCGAAATAAGGCCTAAATTGTGAAACCGAGTGCATATTCGTGATCAGCGACCTCAACTCCATCTGGGTACACCAGTTTCAGCTCCTTAGGGGTGTGATTTTCAAAAAAATTGTCGAACAGATCATTTTTGATCAGTCATAAATGGCTATTTTAACCTTACATATTGATTCAATCGTAAAAATAATAGCGCCAATGGATTGCTCGCATCAAAAAACCATGGTTCTGACATTTTGTACGATCATTTTGAGTGAAAAAACGATGAGAAAACAATTAAAACGATGTAAAAAAAATGTTTTAAAAACGCCTTAAAGGGTATGCAGCCAAACTTACATCGGTGCAGGAGCTGCATAACCACGGTTTGAAAAATTGCCCTAAAACTAATCTCTTTCTCACTGATCGCATGACGTCATGAGGACTTTAGTTTAAGGGCAATTTTTCAAACACTGGTTAGGCAACTCCTGCACCGATGTAAGTTTGGCTGCATACTCTGCAAGGCGTTTTTAAAATATTTTATTTCATATTTTAACCAATATTTTTGCAGGCAGAATTTTTTTCTCAAATCTAGTCTCAGGTCAGGGGTATCAATGTTCAGTAATTTTTTTTATCTCGAATCTAGTTTTAGCTCAGGGGTATCGATGTTCAGTAATTTTGTTTCCCATCTCAAATCTAGTTTTAGGTCAGGGTATCGATGTTCAGTAATTTCGTTTCCATTTCGAATCTAGTTTTAGCTCAGTGGTATCGATGTTCAGTAATTTCGTTTTCCATCTCAAATCTAGTTTTAGGTCAGGGGTATCGATGTTCCGCAATTTCGTTTTTCATCTCAAATCTAGTTTTAGGTCAGGGTATCGATGTTCAGTAATTTCGTTTCAATTTCGAATCTAGTTTTAGCTCAGTGGTATCGATGTTCAGTAATTTCGTTTTCCATCTTGAATTTAGTTTTAGGTCAGGGGTATCGATGTTCAGTAATTTAGTTTTTCATCTCGAATCTAGTTTTAGTTCAGGGGTATCGATGTTCAGTAATTTCGTTTTTCATCTCAAATCTAGTTTTAGACCAAAGTATCGATGTTCAGTAATTTCGTTGTTCATCTCGAATCTAGTTTTAGGTCAGGGGTATCGATGTCCAGTAATTCTGTTTTCCATCTCAAATCTAGTTTTAGATCAGCGGTATCGATGGTCAGTAATTTTATTCATCTAAAATTTAGTGTCAGATCCGGGTGTCAAATTTGAAAATGCAAATAGTTTTCCTCAATGCTGCCAACTTGCGGAAAATGAAGTAACAAACACGCAGTATGCCTTGTGGAAAATGCAGGTGTGGGTCAGGGGACATAATATGCAATTGGTTTTTTGCAATGCTGCCAACCTGAGGAGAAAAAGCTTGACAATCACGCAAAAATTAGTGCGGCTGAAGATTCGTATTCAGAATCTTTTCTTAGAGAATTCTGCATTTTTGTCCATCTCCGCCTGAAGGAGCTCAGTTGAGCAGCACAGGCTCACAAAGGCCAGTCAGACAGACGGCGGTGTACTGATTTACAGTGATGCTCCTCGAACCGACATTCAGCTCTATTACCTCTGCGGCAAAACCATCTTCCTACCATACCTTTGCAAAACTCAGCGACTTTTCTTTTCGTAAACAGCTTTATTCAAAACTTGTTATTTACAAGTGTTATACGCAATTAATACTACAAATTAATCATAGATAAAAACTGAGAAATATATACAAAAAGATCGTATCTTACATGAAAAAGAAAAAAAAACAGTAAAGAAAGGGAGAAAGAAAGAAACAGATGAGGAAATAAAACGATTGTTTCGAACTACCCTAAAAAAAAATAGGTATAATCTGTACTTTACAATTTGTTCAATAAATTAGGCTGCGATATACATTACAGTCGTAACAAACCCATAACCCTAACATGGTAGACTGGTTAAAAAATAAAAATAAAAATTTCAACGAACGTACGCGTAAAAAGCACAATGCAGACACTCGTTTTTAACCAAATTGTAAAAAAAAAAGAAGAAAAAAAACCACTACGAGTTTTCCTCGAACACACGCGCATAACAATAACGAAAAAATAATATCGTCGCTACACAGTTCGATAAATTCAATACGATTAAAATTTACAAACGTTTCAACATGGTAAATTTTGTGCTATTAAAACCTGTCTCGTTTGTATTGCACAGTTTCTCCCAAGTAAAAACCCCCATATTTTTTTCTTTCTTCACACGCAGCTAAAAAATGAAAAAAAAAATTCTTTAAAATACATAATATAAGAAAAACAAAACAAAAATAATAAAGAAAACGCAACGTGTAAAGACAACAAAACAGAAAATTCTAACAAATACATATTTAAAAAGTTTGATAAAATTATTCGTATAAAATTACGTTACAAAAAATAATACATACGATCGAGTGCTACCAGAAAACAAAAATAAAGAACGATTCAATGGCGTTCTTCGAATTAAAAAAAAAAAATAGTCCCGCGTACAAAACCGTACATTATACTTACTATTTCTTCGACAGAAGATATTTGGTACTTTACATCGCCTCATATACACGCTTTCGTAATACCACATTCGCTTATCGATAAAATAATACATCGTAAAATCTCTACTACGAGCGAATGAAATGTAGGTATACTTATTTATATAATAAAAAAATAGGGAAAAAGGGGGGAGGAGAGGAGGAAAATGAGGGGGACAGTATCTAAAAATGTGGTCAATATTACACACACAAATTCAATACATCTACTAAACATTTAAGGACGACTTCGATCCTACAAAATATAGTATAATATTCGTAACATATCCTTTCTTCGTATCGAGAATGATTATCACAGTACAAAAAAGAAGTGGCAATAGGCAGTGACTCGTAACAGTCGTATTCGTCAGGCATGTTACGCCACTAAGTAATCCGCGTATAGTATTCCACTCGTTAAAAATCTACTCCGGTATTTCATGCTTCGTCTTCTGATTCTATAAAGCAAAATGCAAAAAAATTCGTTAAAAAAATTAATCTTTCGATGAACTCGTTCGATCGATCGAATCATACGAACCAGCATTATTATGGTTTTGATTCGGGGCGAAGTTGGCACTCGCATTATTCCCATGAATCGGATGCATCTGTAACGGAGGAAAAGCGGCGTGTTGAGGATGGTTAGTAGAATCGGCCGTCGATTCGTTATAATTTAGAAAGTCCCATATCAATATCGTATCGTCGTGGGACGAGCTGACGATTTGAAATTCGTCGAATTGTAATCTGAATACACGTCCGGTATGTTCCTGCGAATAAGCCAACAAAAAGGAAAAATACGAAAATATTACATCAATCATTGCAAACTGTTATGATCACTTCACCTCTGGACGAGGCGAAGAACGTAGCTTTTCAGTTATACTTACGGATAATGTTCGCAGACATAACGACGATGCAGGAGATCTCGGATCTAGAGCGGCGACTAAATTCCATACTTTAATTTTACTGTAAACAAAAACAAAAATGCAGATTATTTTAGATATTCGCGTTGATTGAGGAAATAATTAGTCTGGTGATGGAATGAATGTGTCGAATGATCCATTGAAAACAGTGATGGAAAACTAATATTATATTAGTTCCAGTTTCAGTTTCTCAAATTCGGTTCGGAGTCCTCACACAATCTTTATTAGATAAATTCAAAATACCTAGTGCTGAAAACAGCGAGAAATGGAGATTGGGGAGATGAAATGTCAAAAAATCAAAAATTCGAATCATATTCAGAAAACGAGGGTCACGGAGGTGGAGGTAAAGAGCTCCCATTTTTGCTTGGAGGTGGAGGCATTCAAAAATTCCGAGAGGTAGGAGGCGGAGGCAATAGACCCATTCCCTACGGGCTCCAGGGACCTCTTTACTTCCTGAAGCCCCCATTTTTGCTCAGAGATGGAGGTGAAGTGTTCAGGAATTTCCGGAGGTATGAAGCGGGAAATGAGTAAAATTATGTCCCTTCGAAAAATTTTATCAAGAAAGTTGGGAAAAAGTCAAAAAAATTACAAAATTTTAATTGTAAGTCCCAAAATTGAAAATTTTTGGTCCTCGATCCTTGATGACTCATCTGAATTTCAAAAGAAACATTTTGAAAAATGGTCAAAATTGGTTCATTGAGTGATTTTGTCTGTACCAAATTTGAAATTCATTCCCCAAAAGTGGAAAAAATGTTGAAAATGAAAAAAAATCTGAAAGAAAAATGTTAAAAAATATTGATAAAATTGTGAAATTTCGAATTTTTCTGTCTTTAAAAATTTTTCCAAAAAGTTGAGAAAATGGCAAAAAATTTTTTAAATCAAGTACGAAATTTGGAGTTTTTGTCTTAAAATTGAAACCAAACCCTTTTAGAAAAATGACATCAAAAAAAATATTGGCGTTGTGCACTAAAAATTTTTATAAGTTTTATAAAGTCTGACAAAATGTTGTTTTTTGTCAGAATTGCCATTTTTTGTTCAAAATCGTCCTGAATTTATGGTCAAAATTGTCATTTAAAAGTAAAAGCTGTCATATCAGAGTAAAAATTGCTACTTTTGGCCAAAATCGTAATTTTTTTGTAAAAAATAGCAGTTTTGGCCAAAATTGTAATTTTTGGTTAAAATTCTCAGTTTCCAGTCAAAATTGTCATTTTTTGGTCTAAGTTATCATTTTTGGTCAAAATCATCATTTTTTAGTCAATTTTCATTTTCTAGTCCAAACTGTCATTTTTTGTCTAAATTATCATTTTTTTGTCAAAATTGTGATTTCGGAGTAGAAATTGACATTTTTGGTCAAAATCTCCTTTTTTAATCAATTGTATTTTTTTCATGCAAATAGTGAATTTTTAGTCAAAATTGTCATTTCAAGGTAAAAGTTGCTATTTTTGGTCCAAATTGTCATTTCATGGTGAAAAATTGTCATTTTTTGTCAAACTCATCATTTTTGGTCGAAATCACAATTTTTTGTCAATATTGCCTTTTTTTGGTCCAAACTGTCATTTTTTGCCAAAATTGTAATTTTGTGGTTTGAAATTGTCACATCAAAGTAAAAATTGCCATTTTTGTTAAAATCGTTGTTTTTCGTCGATTGTAGTTTTTTTTGTCCGACTTGTGAATATTTTAGTCAAAATTGTCATTTCAAGGTAAAAATAATCATTTTTGTCAATTTTTATTTTCCGGTCCGAAATGAAATTATTTGTCAGAATTGTCATTTTTTGGTCAAAATAGTGATTTCAAAGTAGAAATTGTCATTTCAAGGTAAAAACTGTCATTCCTGGTCGAAATTATCATTTTTTGTCAATGTTGCCATTTTTTGATACAAACTGTCACTTTTTGTCAAAATTGTAATTTTTTGGGACGAAATTGTCAATTCAAAGTAAAAATTGTCATTTTTGGTTAAAATCGTAATTTTTTGTAAACTGCCATTTTTTTTGTCAAAATAGTCATTTCAAGGAAAAATTATATTTTTGGGCATTTTATGATTTTTTAAAAATGTCATCAACATAAAGTGTGACAAAATGTCAAAAAGTCACGGAAAATATCAGCGTCGCGGACAGACAGACAGACAGACAGACAGACAGACAGACAGACAGACAAACGGACACGTCGTGGATTTTATATATATGATTAAAAAAATAATGTAGGATATGCTTTTGCACATTGAATTTTTCAAGTCCATAAAGTCGTGATATTTGAAATTTTTCAAGTCCAAAAATTACTTTGAGTTCTTGAATATTTTTCAAGTTCAAAAAAGTCTGCCAAAATGGCTGAAAGTCAGCGTAATATCTGAAATTTTTCAAATCCAAGAAGTCTGCCTAACAAAATATCGGAAAATTACTCTGATTTCTAAAATATTCTCAATTCAAAAAGTCTAAATTATTTATCTGACAGAATGTCTAAAAATCAGCATTACCCCTGAAAATTTTTCAAATCAAAAGGTCAATGGAAATCTAAAAAATTTTCAAAGTCCAAAAAAGTCTAAAAGTCATTGTCAAGGAAATTCGTGTCGGATTTGTAGATTGACCCCCTCCCATTAAACATATCCATCTAAAAATTTCGAAAGAACCTATCAATTCGTGGAAAATGTGGCTCCCTGGTTCCTGACCCAGAAGGCCAGAGGGGTGCTCAACTGCTCAGATATACCTATTTTCGTTGTTCAAGGTCCCCAGTTGTCTCAACTGTGATTTTTAATAGTTTAGAAGTCTTCAAATTTCCTTCAGAGATCTTAATATTCGAAAAACATAAAAATCTTCAAAATTGAGAAGATTGCGACATCTCCTGCTCCCTATAATGGAGCTATGAGGACTTCGAATGTACGTTTAAATATCTTATTTAACGCTTACCTCACGAATATCGTAATTAAATTTAGGTTCTGGCAGTTCTTTTTGATGCAGGGGCGAAAACCCTCGATTTTTACATAATTTTTGTGATTTGAGCAAAATTAGAATTTTCAAATTTAAAATTTGGGGTGTTTCTTGCGATCAGATGTCAAAAGTAAATACATATTCGAGTTCAGGAAAGTCGAAATATGTATAATCGATTCAACAAACGTCGAAATTGTTCACTCTCGAAAGTTCACTTCCCAGGTCAGTAATGGGAAATCGAAAAGGGCTCATGTTCACTAAAAATTTCTCTATATCAAAGTTCATCATCATTAATAACGATATTTTGTAAAAAAAAATTGACAGTTTGCGACTCTTTCAGTTTCAGTTCAGTTCCAGTTCATTTTTCATTTTTCAGTTCAAAGTCCAGTTTCAGTTTTCCATTTACTGCTTGAAAATTTCAGATCAAAATTACACAACCGAAAAACAATTCTAATTTCGAAACCACGAAACCCTAATCTCAACAAACCCCACATCTTCATCATTCATTCCGTCACCTCTTCAGTTGGCTTTTCCACTCACCCGTCGTAAGCTCCACTAACGATACGTTTCTTATCGAACCTAATACAACTGACCAATTCTTCGTGCCCTTCGAGCACACGCAGGCAAATACCGTATTCGATGTCCCACAGACGAATAGAATTATCCGAGCTACCGCTAACGATCAAACGATCTTTATACTGCAGGCAGGCGATGCCTCTTTTATGACCGTTCAGCGTACGAATGAATTCGCACGACATCGTATTCCAAACTTTGATAGTTCTATCGCCAGATGCCGATACGATATATTTATCATCGAAATCTACAACATTGACTGCAGCTCGATGACCGACCAATACTCTTCGAAGTGTTATTTCAGTCGGAGACGCCATATCCCATACAGCTATTGATCTATCCTGTGAACACAATCGATAATCGTTCAATTAGTATCCTGGAATTATCACCAAGCTAAAGTAAATAAATAATTCGAACCTTAGAACAGGTAACCATCATGTCGTTAGAAAAACGTAAATGTAAAACCGCCTCGCAATGATGTATCAGCGTGTTGATCATTTCGCCAGTTTTCACATCCCATACTCTCACCGTGCTATCACTGGATCCGCTAATTATCACGTTTTCATCATACTGCAAACATAACACTGACCCGGTGTGACCAGTTAAAACCTACAACAAAAATATACCCAATTAGAGTAACCCATTCGTCGTTTGTTCGATTAAATCAACCGGTCGCTTACTTTGGTACACTGTAAATTATTCCTATCCCATATTTTAATAGTATTATCTCTGAGACCGGAAACTATTTTATTATCGTCGTATTGCAAGCAATAAACGCCTTTTGAATTTTCAGATCTGCAATTTATCCTTTGTAATAGAAAATGACCGTTTCTCCAGTTATCTTCTATCGTCTGTAATGAAATCACGTTGCGATTATAATATTTCCTTTATTCGGCGCTCTTTTTTCATTCGTATGCTTACTTCGATATCACGTAATATTTTAGGGAATAATGCTCGGTATGAAAAATGTTCAAGATGCTGTTGTCCTGGTTTAGGTTTAAATAGAAACCGTATCCTGTAAATGAACGATACAATGTAGATTAGCGTCTGGTAGGAAATCACACGAGATAACTTATAGGGTGTCTACAAGTTTTTTTTTTGAAAATTATTGACTTTTCATTGACTTTTTTCAATTTTTGTTTAAATGTTGATATACCTCTTCGTTTTTTTTAATTTTTTTGTTCAGATTAACATCCTCGTTAGTCGCGAGAAAAAAATTCCAACGAACATATTTTTTATTAAAGATGAAAATCATAGAAATTAAACATTTTCTAAGCATTTGGTAATTTTTGCACAGGACATGGCCGGGTAAGATTGGTGAATCGGCCCTTGGCTAGGATTTTCGAACTTTCTAGCGGTAGATGGTCCTTATAGTCTAAAAGCTCGCTGGTAAACATTTTGGCCCCCTTCACCTCTAAACCCTCATATCGCCAAAAATACCGATTTTCCTTATACATTTCTGTATTCTGAAATTCCCAACCGAATTTTTTCAATTTTTTTCGAATTTTCTTTCGTACTGAAATCTGAGTTTTGAGACTTCAAAGCCTCAAAGCCGAACACGAAACCCGGATCCCAAACGTTCAATCGGGGTTTTTCGGGGTTTCGGGTTTCAAGTAAAAAAAAATTATAGGTATTTTCAGTTTTACTTCGGTTTTACGTGAAAAAAACTGAAAGTACCTATAATTTTTTTTTACTTGAAACTAGTGATGTAAGCTATAAGTTACTGAAGTAACCTACGGAGAATATTTCCATTAAATTACTGGTAATTTACCTCATTTTAAATTCTTTACATTACCACGGTAATTTATGCAAAAAAAAATATCCATTTTAGCCATTTTTTACTTAAAAAAAGATCACAATCAAATATTTTTTACAAATTTTTGAAGAAATTACGAAAAAAGGATCATAAATTTCTTAAATTTCCGGTAAATTACCATCGGTAACTTTCCGGAAATTTCCAAAAAATAATTTACCGAGAATTTCACATCCCTAGTTGAAACTCTGAAAACCCCCGATTAAACGTTTGGGGTTCAGGTTTCGGGTTTCATCAAAATAATCGTGGTTTTTCATTTTTTTTTTTAGGTTTCCTGAGTTCCTTTTTCAAATTTTGGAGGAAATCCCGAACAAACCCGAAAAACCCCGATTGATTTTCAAACCACGAACACTTTAACCCTAAACCCGAACTCCGAACCTCGTACCCCAAAACCCCCCAAAAAACGTTCGGGGTTCATAGCCCTGATAATTTATAAAAAATTATTAAAAATACAAAAAAGAAACCCAAAAAAAACATAGTACGATTCCAATCAGTCACCTCGGCAGGGTTGCCACTGACGACTCTTCAAAAATTACTTACTAGACGTTTGATTACCTCTCCACTTCCCACAATTTTCAATTTTTCACTTAAATTGAAATAAATGCCACTTTTTTTGGAGAAAAATGAAAAAAGCACGACCTTTAACGAAATTCACCTAAAAGCAGGATGTTTGCAGGGCAGCAGAACGTTCCAGAAAAAGCAGGACTTTGGCAGGATTTGCAAGACTGTTAGACAGCTGGACCTGAATGCCTAAAATTCATGTCTAAGTATGCTTCAACTCGATATTCGTCATAATTTGAAATTTTAGCAAACTCAAAAACTTGAAATTTTTTTTTTCATATTGTCTTATGCACAATTTTTTGTAGTCAAAAATATTCAATTCGTAAGAATTGATAAAAAAATTTAAAACCCTTGATTTTGCTGAAATTCCAATTAATGACAAATATTGAGTTGAAACATGTTCAAACATTAATTTTAAGCCTTCAGGTCACTCTGGAAGGAGTCGTGAGTTCCCAAAATGAGGTCATTTGAGTATTTTAAAATTAAATTGAAAAAAAATTGAAAAAATGAACAAATATGGTCCAAATTCAGGTAAATAATGTTTTTAGGTGTACTAGATGATATTTTGCAATAAACAAATTTTTCACCCAAAAATGACCACCATCAACGTCAAATTCGAATCACAAAATTTGAAAAATCGGAATGATTTTTCCATTTTTTTAAAAGAAATTGGTATCTAATCGAATTAAAGAAATCGATAATCGATATCCATTCAAGTCGATATTAAAACCTAAACAATCGAATTGAAAAAATCGATATCAGAGTCAAAGGAAATTGTCAAGTACTCAAAATTGAAAAATCCTGATCGAATTAAAAAAATTGATAATCGAATTAAGAAACTCGATAATCGAATGAAATCGAAAGTTCTAAACCAAATTCAAGTTCAACAGCAGAACTTGAGAAATCGAAAAACATTACAAAATTCTGCCAAATGATGCTTTTTTTTGTAAATTAATGATATGCAGTAGGTAATGAGTAGTTAACTATCGATCAAAATCAAAATTAAATTCCGATGAAATTGCAAAAATTGAAAACTCTGGTTCGAATCAAAAAATCGATAATCGAATGAAATCGAAATCGAATAATTCCCAAAAATTGAGGAAATACCTATAAAAAATAACGAAGGCGTCCTCTCAAAAAATATTTTCCCGATCGAATCAAGCAAATCATGAAATCAATACTCGATTATCATCATCGATTACTTTCTCGACACCAAATTCGAGTAAAATCACTAAACTCGAAAAATTCAAAAAAATTACGGAATCACAATATCGACGACAATTTTACAAAATAATCGAATTCAAGAAATTGATAATCATAATTAATTTAAATCGATATCAAAGTCGAGGGAAATTGCCAAAATTTACAAATTTTGATCGAAAATTGATAATCGAATGAAATCGAAAATTTGAAACTAAATTAAAGTTCAATCACAAAATTTGAGAAATTGAAAAAATGACGACTCAAGGTCTTCATACCTCCATCGTAGGGAGCAGGAGGTGTTGCAATCGTCTCAATTACAACAATTTTTCATGTTTTTGCTTCATAGCGCCTTCAATATGACAGATAGGTAAAATTCACACACGACCTTTTTAATAGTAATAATCAAGATCTAGAAAAGAAGTTAGATAAAAATTTTGCCTATCTGTCAAATTTTCACGTTGAAACGTTAAACAAGCAATTTTTTTTAATAATTTCCAAAATTTCCAATTTTTTTGTTGTTTATCGATAAAACATCGGCAAAAAAACTGGAAATTTTGGGAAAATAATGACGAAAGGTGACCAACATGCAAAATAGTGACAAAGATACTTTAACAGTGACCGAATTTCACGCCTGTTGACCCCTTTTCGAAATCATTGACTTTCCTTTGACTTCATTGACCTGTAGACACCCTTAGAGATGGCATAGGCTTGACATACTAACCAGCCTCTTCGTTCTGCTAAACCTCTCCATAGCATATCTGTTTTAACTTTTCTTTCTATTAGTTTTTTCCACAGCATGCCTTCGGATATTACTCGATGCCATTCTTTACACACTAGCTCGGCTTGGTTCAACGATTCCGCGTCCAAATACGATAGTATATTTTCGGCTACATGATCTAATCCTTTTTCTGCAACAAGAACGATTCCATTTAATACACAGTTGAGTCATCGATACACGTTTGAACGAATCTGGCTACTTACTCGGTAATAAGGATATAAAATCTCTCTGCAGCATTGGTTTAAGGTAGGTATTTATGTGACCGTGTTGATAATGACACATACGCGATAGTAAATTCTCGACGAATTCGATTTGATCTTGTTCGCTCCATTTTTCGAAATATTTTAGGCATAATTCCCGCTCCGACAGATACTGCGTTGCGAGAGGCGGCTCTTTTTTACGCGCCGTGTCGTATATTATAGTCATCGGTGGTACGAACTGTAAAGAAAACAAGCAAACAGCTATATTAGAACTCTAATTGATTAACTTTCTTGTATTTTCGTTTCTGAACCATATCGACGATCGTCGATTCACTCTATCGATCGTGTAATTCGATAATTCGAAACATCAACGTTGGTTTTCTCATTTATAGATAAGTTAGTAGAAAAATGACTAATGTTGTAACAGTAAACCTACGGTGGACAATGGAAGAATACTAGCGAGTTTTTTTATCTATCAATTGGACGACTCCATTACTTTTGGACTCGAAATAATCGTCTTAGGTATCCAAAAATATGATTAATTCGTTAATCGAGCGTGTAACTCGCCAAACAAACTAATCCGACCAATCACAAAGGTACCACAACCGAATATAACTAAATAAACTTTCATATACGTTAACGACACACAACATAGAATATCTACACACTCGAAATACGTGTGTGTAACGATTTCACACCACAAAACTCATCCCAATAAAGCCAACGTCGTGTCGAAGACGAATTCGCAACAGGCGCACGAAAACAATACCAATTCCAAAGGGCGAAATTATGGAAAAAATGGCCAGAAACACGGACGTGATTACAAAATACACAAAAAATACACCATCGACATCGACTCGCAGACTCGATTCGAACACAACAAACAACACTCGAACAGTAGAAACTAGAAAAATGCAGCCGTCGTCGCGTTCGCTACTGCGGCTGGGGGCCACAAAACGGAGCGATCACCTGGATTGAGAATCAGTGTTGCCTTTTACCGCAATATAAAACTAGTACGGACGGTTTGCCTGTATTTACGTACTTACGAAACAAAAATAATACCGAAGTACCGACAATTAGACAATATGAATTACTCGAGTACTAAAGAGTCGAGTAACAAGTTTCGAACAGCTGTTTACGTCTTCTAACGTTCGTAAATAACTTTTTTTCTTCTTTTTTATTCGTTTTTAGTTTATTACGCGCTGCTGTATATGGCTGGTTACTCTCTCGTACACGTTGAGGTACGAGCAATTCTCATACTCTCTCTTTCTCTGTCTGGTGTACTTGTTTTTCTCGCAGTTGCAGACGTTTATCGCGATATTTAATTGAAAAATTGAAACGACGGCGAGGTACTTGATGATACATGAACGATGAAATTTTAATACCAAGTCGTCCAGTAAAATTAAATATTTTACTCCGACAAAGAGCGTAGGTGGGTTTAGAGGGGTGATTTGGCCCTGAGCACCGAATTTTAAATTATGCGATAGAGGTTGGTCCTTATGGTCTAAAATCCCTGTGACATAATTTTTATCTCGATATCTCAGCCCTAACCCCTTCCGGAGGGTTAAATGTGGATTTACGTTGAAAATTTACATTTTTGGCAGTTTTCAACAGAATTTTTTCAAACTTGCAAGAATGGTAGATAAAATCGAGGGTGATTTTTGGAATTTTTTGAAAAAAATTTCGAGCATTTTTTCAAGGTTAAATAGGCATTTTAAGGCTTCTAAGGGTCATTTTGGTAACCCCTTTCAGAGGTGCGATTCTGAAAAAAATATACTATATCGTGTACTTAATGAAGGGTGATTTTTGGAATTTTTTCTTACAAAAAATGCAAAAAAATATTTTTTAGTCCATTTTGACATGGATATATCTTATGACTGGAGTCAATCCTAAAATTTTGTACAATTTTTTTGCCCATTTTTCGTGCCCGTAAAAACCGTTACGAAATTCCTCAGTGATGACGTTATGACATTTTGTCAGATTTTTTCGGACTTTGAAAAATTTTCAGATTTTACTTTGAGAAAATTTTAGAAATCAGGGTAACTTTCTGTTATTCAATCAGGCAGACTTCTTGAATTTGTAAAATTTCAGATATTACGCTGACTTTCAGACTTTTTTGAACTTAGAAATTATTCAAGAACTCGAATTAATTTTTGGAGTCGGACTTTTTTGCATTTGGAAAATTTTTTAGATTTTTACCTACAGATCTTTTGTGGTCGAAAATTTTTCAAAAAAATTCTACCGTGAAAATCTGTTACAATGACTCTTAGATATTTTGTCTGACTTTTTTGAAACTTGGAAAATTTTTCAAATTTCAAATGATTTTTTGGACTGCTGGGGACTTTTTGTTACACTTTTGAAAACTTATAAATTTCAAAAATACATATCCATGTACCAATATGTCCGCTTGAAGAGTGGATCTAGTTTCTTTTTAATCAAGTTTTGGGTCAATCATCTTTTAAAATCGATCATCGATCTATTTTCAAAATTCGATTATGAAAAATTTCAAAATCGATTATCGATCAACTTTTGAGATTCAGTAATTTTCTATTTTCAATATTCGATCATTAAACAATTTTCAAAATCGATTATTTTAATCGAGGTATGAGTCGATCATTTTTTCAAATCGATTATCGAGCTATTTTTAAGATTCGATTATCAAACAATTTCAAAATCGATATCGATCAACTAATGAAATTCGATTATCGACCATTTTTGAAATCGATACCTAATTGATCAACTTTTGAAATTCAATTATTTGCAATTTTTTAAGATTCGATCATCAAAATTTTCCAAAATCGATTATTAATATTCGAGGTTCCCCCTTAAATGGGTCATTTCTAGTCGACATTTTTTTTCTTGAAATATATCATTAATGGCACCAAAAATTCACCATCAACCAGCATTTGGAGATGAAGTTATGGGAAATTTGATGTAGAATACCTAATTTACTTCCATATGTTTTTTCTCGTAAAATTAAATCTTGATCCAAAAAGGGTTAAAAATGTATTTGGGGGAGGGGGGGGGGGGGTGAACCAACCTGAATTGGGGGGGGGGTGAACCGAACTGAATTTTTATATGTAATAAAGTATACACCTCCTTCTGCTGAATAAAAATCATTCATAATTTTACTGCGTCATACAGCTTTTGTCATATGCGCAAACTTCAAATGTATTTTATTAGGTTTCTATTGCTCATATCGAAAAATTAGTAATCATATTTTTTATGGGAAATTCAATTTTACATATTTTTTACCCGAAGTATTTTTCTATAACTTGATTAGAAACGAAGATAAACGTGAAAAACCACTTGGGGG
>FIZU01066293.1:0-14998 GCA_900064475.1 Pseudococcus longispinus
GTCTGACATAAATGGACAAAAAATTTGGACAGAATATTTGGACAAAAAAAATGGACACTTTTTTAGGATTGAACCCAGCCATTAGACATATCCATGTCAAAATGAGCGGGAAAAAGACCACCGATGAAAATGATCTTTTCAGAAACAATCGCCAAAAGATCGGCGAAATCAACTCGACCACATTTGCTTACCCGGAGTAGATGACGACGGCGATAATTCGCTGTGAAATATATTCAAATTCATCCTTTGAGGGCTATTCCATAATTTTTGATCGATCGACGTGATATTCTGGTTTTTAATACTTTTACTATGATTGGGTTTAATAACTGGTATAGGTATCGTTTGAGATTTATCATTCTCTTCGCCTTCGGAAGAAGATAACATTGACGAGGCGATATCTCCGTTAGGAACCTTAGGCTCCGATTTTATGGTTTTAGGACGCGCGGGTGGAGTTTGCGTTTCCTTCTTAGCTTTTTTTATTCTTTTAACGGTAATATGGGTATTTTCAGTTCGAGCGTTTTCGGCGGACGCTCGTTGAATCACTTTATTAGTTTCTTCTTTTACGTCGGATTTTATATGGACGTCTTCGATATTCTCTAAATCAATTTTACAACTATCTTTTTCATTTTGTTTTCGTTTAATGGGATTCGATTTAGCGACGTTCGACGGTAATTTACGCTTATTTGACGAACTCTGGGGTAGATTTATAGCAGTTTCGTTCGAAGAAATGACTACCTCGTTGGAAGAATTTTGTTTCTCGGCGGCGTTGGGTTTTTTCTTCGATTTATTATCTTCGGCTTGAGAAGTTGTCGTTTTCTCATAAAACATCGGCCTTCTTTTACAATCTGCCAAACTGTCGAGACCATTTTCGTCGCAAAACACGGCTGAAAAAATCGACTTGGCGCTGGCCAATTCGGTTTCCGTCAGAACCGAATGGCTCGTCGACACGTGCGGTATTAATTGATCGATATCGTCAGACTGGAAATCACAATCGCGAAGAGCGCATTTGTAGTACCTTCGACTATTATCTTGACTAACATCACAGTTAAATTCATTAATCGGGAACACTTTGCGACAGCTATTACAATAAATCGTAACTTTGCTGGGTTTAGTTTCCGCGACCGGAGCGATCTTTTCGACAGATTTATTCTTTTTATCGTACAAATTCTCTAAAATATGAGCCAATTTAGAACCGGATCGGGTATTATGGCAGACTTTGGAAGGCTCGTTAATTTTAGGAGGTAGATCTTCGGTACAGCCGATGATACTGAGTATAGAATTCCTTCTGGAATCGTCTTCGCTTGATTGAGACGTTACCGAGGAGGTAGTAGCGTACGAGGTAGGTGTAACATTGGCGCTGTTCGGAGTACTCGGACTGTCTTTGCAATAATTCATACGAACTTGGATACCGATTTTTTTCGACATCGAAGACGACGAAGCTAAAGGCAACGAAACTTTTTTCGACGAAGAAGTCTTCTTAGGCGCCGGAGCTGGTTCTGGACCATCTTCTCCGCCGCTTTCAGATTTTGACGAATAACAACCGGCGGCGATCGGAGTTAACGATACGACTGGTACGAGAGCTATGGACTTTTGTGGACTGGTATCCGAGCTGGTCTCGCTACTACGAGACGAATTACGGCGACAGCTTTTCAGATGAGTCACGTATGCTGGTTTATTTACAAAATAACGATGGCAAGATAGACATTCCTTACTCCAAGATATGTCCTTCGAATGATTCTGAAAATAAAAATTAATAATAAATTATCGAAAAAAAAAATAAAGAGGTATGGAAATGAAATGACAACTAACAGAAACGTCTTGCTTATCTTTATTCGTCGAATCGTTCGAACTATTTTTTATTCTGACGAAATGTACTTGAATTCGCGACTTCAATTTTTCCACCTGCTCTACGGATTTATGATGAACTGCAATCAGGGTAGAAATCAAGCTTAGTCATTTTCTATATAATGTACTGCGAAAATTCGGCAAAAAATCGCGTATTCTCAAGTACCAGATTTCAAATGCCTTAAAGTGGATCTTTTCAAGGTGAAGTTGGCCAAGCAAATAGGGCACCGGAACCTCTTCTCAGCGATGAAATGCTTTTCGGTGGTTGTTGACGCTGAAAAATAAACGTAAATTGAGTTGGTGAAATAATTAAATATCTCGTAAAACATAAACGTAACAATTTTTTGTAATGAAAGAGGAAGGGCAATTGAACAAAAACTTCTAAAACGATTTCACCAATAGGACCGCTTTATTTTGTATTATTTTGTAATATTAAATAAAACAGTTCTTATTCTGTTTAAATGGCGTAATGTTTTGTCCACCATGTTGAAAACTTTAAAATATCTGACGTCATGTCTTCAATCATTATCTTATCAAAAATTTCTCCGACTGCAAGGAATTGTTTAGAAAAACTGCGAATTTCGAATTGAAAACTTGCAATATTCTCATACCAAAATATAGCACGCAAAAAAATTGAGAAAAAATCTCTCATCGTCTGTTCCATCAAAAAATCGACGATGGTAATCTACCGATGCTGTAAACGTTTTGTTTGCAAAAAGAAACAAAATACGTGGAACGCCCGATGGATAACAGTACGAATAACTTTTCACCGGAGACATGTTGGCAACCTTGAGTCGAATTCTATCGACACGTCACATAAAAACGAGCGAAACCGAACAACCCACTTCACGCGCTAAATAATGTGAAGATGCGAAATGAAAAATTTCGTAAAGTAAAATTACAGGTACTGAGAAAACGTCTACTTCAACCTTGGAAAAGGTTAGCGGTTGAAAATGATGAAATGATAAAAAAAATGAAATAAAAAATTATTTCAGTATTAGGTTTCTAAATACGAGTAGACTGAAGAGCCAGCTCACATTTTTCTAGAGTTTTCTCAGCCGGAGGTGGAGGTGGAGGTGGAGGTGGTGTCGGTTTGGGTTTTTCGGGCTGGGCGGTAGTACTGGTTGGAGCTGGAGCTGGAGCTACTACATCTTTTTCCTTTGATTCATTATCTAGAACGTCCACCGGCTGAAACACGAAATTATCAGATGATGATTCGAATCAACAAACCATTAGCCTGAAAAATTATCTCAGTTTACCTTGAAAGGCATAACCGCTTCGTTATCATTGGAGAATAATACTTGTTGAAAGGCACTTGGTGTATTTTCGATGGTTTGTAAATGCAGGATAGGCTCACTGGGTAATAACTCAGCCATGGTTGTGATTCTTTTTAAAACAGTGGTAAGATCTTTCCTACAAGTAACTCTAAATGGTTTAGCTGTAAATTCTCTTATATTTTCCTTCTCCTTCAGCCTTTCATCGACGGTAATCTCCGATTCGTCGTCATTCTGCAAGAAAAAAATCACAAAAAAATAATACGATACCGTGATAAAATTGAAAAGATAACGAATATGACTGACCTCATCGGTACGCGCGTGAATAACGCTGTATAAATCACAACAATAAATACGCTTGTGCGAAATAAAATTGGCCAAGCTTCGAAAAAGATTCTTGCACACTTTACACTCGTAAATTAAATCGCATTCGTAGTTTAAAAGTTGTTTCACCTGCGAACAGACTCGACGTTAAGTAGAATTCTACGGCGGCCATCTTGATTAACTTACTTCTTCGGTAGCTGTACTTAACAAGCTAACGACATCGGTTAAAGTGTTACAATTTATGTCTACGGGTTTACGCAAAACGGTCACATCTTTTTTAGGAGGAGCATTGGCGGATGATTTCAATTTCTTGGCTTTTTCTGGATTTAACTGAGCTCTCATATTTTCTGTAACATATTTACACGTTTGGTATCAAAACAGTTACGTTTAGGTGCGCCTTAGCGGTCACATGATCAACGAACCAATAGCTCTTTGCCGATGTATCGTTCGAGGTGATATACCGTACACATTTTCTGCTTCTTTGAAATTTATTTCACCAGCGTTTATCCTTCTGATGGCTTCTTTCAAGTCATTCTCTGTCCAATTCTCTTTACTTTTAGGGTCTTCTTCGTCCACTTGCGACATTACGACGTCGTGTAACAAAGGTATCTGAAACGTGACCAACATTTGTAACGTACGTTGATTAAATAAGCAATCATGCGGGAATTAAAGTATCGGCCAGCAGGTTGAATGATTGCTTTACAATCATTTTCTCCGAATTCTACGAAACAAGACGAAGTAATAATGCATTCACTATCGTCATGTCAGCTTAAATCATCGCGCGCAAATCAGAAATACGTAATACGTAATTTGCGATTCACACTTGGCGCGATAAAACTATTAAATCTATACAGAAAACTTTATACCTTCATGAATAAGCTAATAATCAGAGACTAAAGGGTAAATTTCAAGTAAAAGCGATGGTTTAAATGATACTCCGTTGCAAACAGACGATCGATGGCGACAAGGCATGGAGACAGACGAAACTTCATAGGCTAAGATATGACTGAAAACACTTCGATCATACAAATCTTCGGATACATTTTCAAAATAGTGATGGAATATATTACCTTATAGATGGATCGAACACTTTGAATAACGGGATATTACCGCACTACATCCTTAAACGTTGAATTATTACCAAATAAATCGAATTATCGAAAAGCAAAATTCTTCGTAACGCAGGTAAAACTTGAGTCAAAACATTAAAACTTTAAAATTTCTATTTTTCAGAGCAAGTGTTTGAGAAATTCATAAGTTGAAAGTTCCGTTCTTGATTCTCTCCGAAATTCAAATTCGTGTATAATCAAAATAGGAAAAGTGTTCAAGTCACAGCGCATGCGCAATAGAGTATCTTCAGAACTTTGAGGAGCGAAAATCAAGTTTAGAAGGTCAGTGTCGTTTTATGTGAAATCAAAAACGCGCCTATTTACATTGCACAGCTGATTCTTTGTTGGTTTACAAAGAGCTTTTTTGTGCCCCTTTTTCGAGCTTTTTAAATGAAAAAAAATTACGAAAACTTTGTAGAAGAAGCAACATATCATGGCCACAGAATTTTATAATTTATTTTAAAACTAGACTTACCAAAAAATTAATAAATTATTATTACATTGCATCACTGTGTAAACAAACCGTAATTTCGTATTTCTTGGTAAAAATGGTAAATTTTGCAATTTTTAATTACCCAATCACGAAGCTGGAAAAACTAACACGTCTTGTGATTGGTGACCCAGAAATATTTTTTTTTTGCAACCGATTATGTAAAATTTGGACAAAGTCGTTCATTTTTGATTTGATGTGTGTGAAAACAAATTTACAGTGTTCAAAATAACGAACGATTCGTAAATCCTCAAAAATGAGGATTGTTTCATCTTCAGTGCAATACAAAACACAGAATTTACATCACAATCTTGTTTTCGTGCAACTCGCGAAATTATGTTTTAGAATAGAAATTTTCATTATTCTAAAATAAAGTGTCTTATGATAATTCTGTATTCGTAAGTAATGTTATAATAGTTATTATTATCTTTACGTTGTGTATTTAACCTAGTGAAAATGCCCAAAGGTGAGAAGAAGTTTTATAATTGTAAGTCATTGATTAATTGATAAGCTATCATTCCAGAAAATGAACGATTTAGATTTGACAAATTTCAACATTTCCGCATTCTTTTTGAAGTATTCGAACCTATCTCAGATGAAAACATATATTCGTGTGACTGCCTGACTGGTTATTTCACGCTCAACTTCGAATAATCGATGAATTCATTTTCACGATTAAATATAACCATAAAGGAATGTGCATGCCTTTATGGAACTTATCAGAAATCTGTCACGTGAGAAAAATTTAGAAAAACTTCATTATTTTTCTTCTATGCAACGAAAATGATTCGGAAATGTATTTGTGTAGCGTGTTATTGAGAAATGATGCAATAATATGTTCTTGATTACAGCCAAATTCACCAATCACAAAGGACGGAATCGTCGTTTCACGAACCCCGAAGAATTAGAAAAAGAACAAGTAAAAGAAGAGAAAGAGAAAACATGGCGGGTACGTTTTAAAATCTACAATATCGAATTATTCATCCAATTACATCCGATGGTGAATTGTATGTTTTAGGCAAAAAATCGTGATTTACCTCCTAGTGAGAGTGAAGAAAGTGAAGAAGAAAACGAGGAAGAATCTGGCGATGAAAGTGGTTCCTCAGATTCGGATGATGGTGTAAGTATTTGTTATGTTCATTTAGTATTTGTTTTAATTTACAATTAGTTTCACTTACTCATGTTTTGGTTTTTATTTAGGGCAAAGCCAAGGGTGTAGAAGGCTTGATATCTATCGAGAACCCAAATCGCATACAAAAAAAAGTCAAAAAAGTAACCGCAATTACGGAAAACGATAATCCTCAATTATCTCGTCGGGAACGAGAAGAATTAGAAAGACAACGAGCAGCTCAACATTATCAGAAACTCCACGCCGAAGGTAAAACTGAAGAAGCGCGTTCTGATTTAGCGAGATTAGCTATTATTAAACAACAAAGGGAAGAAGCTGCCAGGAAACGAGAACAAGAGAAAAAAGGTATCAAATAAACGCTGCCAAAGACTTAATTTTTTTTTTACTTCAGCTGTTTTGTAACGTGTTTTTTTTTGTTTTAGAAAAAGAAATGGCTAAACAAACGAAAACTGCCCAAGTTCACAAAGCCATTGGAAAGCAATAAATTCTTTTATACTTTCCAGTTTCAATATTGGCTGATTATTTTACCATTAATTTATATATCCTTAATTTGTTAAATTTCTTTTTGAATTTTATAGCAAAAATTATGGTCGTACGATGTAGGTTGATTTCTGGTTAATTTTCTTCGCCTTTGAGTACAGGTATTTTTTCATCTACCTCCCCCTCCCCGCGATATTTAATTCCGTTCTAAGCAAAAACATAGAATATCTGTAGTTAATAATTCAATCCATATACATAACCCCAATAGTAGATGAAATGTTCACTTTATCGCATAAATTAATGATTATTTAATTTAAGGTGTTCCGTTTCTGTATCACATTTGAATTTAGTCTAAATATTTTATATTCTTTATACGATGTAAAAATAATTTCAAACTTTTTCATTTTTTTTTTTTTTTCGTTATCTATACAAATCATTTATACGCATTATAAAAATAAACCTCTGAAAACAAAGCCATGCTTTCTCCAATAAATGTACGACAAATTCGTGGGAGGGATGGACGTTGAAATAAACAACCACGCCAGATTTTTAAATAACTGTCATATTTAAAGCTGAAAAACAAAACGCAACTGTACATATAACAATGTCTAAACTACTGATTAGGTAAACACAAACATTGAAATTGATAAAAACTTTCAAATACATAAACGAAAGGTAACTACAAGAAAAAAGTATTCTATGTGTAAAATAAAAACATAATGAAAAATGCTCGCCGTTTGAAGCCGTTATAAAATAGCTTTCGAGCTCGAGGTAGTAGATTGAATAGCTAATCGTAATCTTTTGGCAATATGACCCTGAGCATGTTTCTGCAAATGATCTCTACGATAAAACGCTTTGCCACATTCCGAACACACCTGACCTTTTTCTCCAGAATGCACGATGTAATGCCTAGCAAGATGCTCGTTTCTCTTGAAAGTTTTCGGACACGTGTCGCACGTGTAAGGACGTTCATCACTGTGACTTAGTTGATGCCGGTCTAGATGTTCTTTACGTTTTAATCCTGCTCCGCAAATTATACAAATAAATCGTCTTTCGACTTTATGATTGGCTAGGTGTTGCTCGAGAGCGAATTTATCTGGGTATGCCATGTGGCATTCAGAACAGCAGAAGAATCTTGAACCATCGGGAGCTGTTACTATTCGTACGTCTCCTAGGCCTTGTCTCTTCCTTCCTTCGCTGGGTGGTGCAATCTGAAAAAAAGGATAGGTTTAGAAAAAATCGCAAGAATGTGAGCTTGTTAAGCTAAATATCGTTTAAAATTTGCTTACAGGTAAAAAAACAAAAAAAAAAAAAGGTGAAATTATAAAAATAAATTTTTTAAAAAATGTGAAAAAAATGATAGGTAGGTAAAAAAAATCATAAATAATTCTAAAGCCGAATAATTAAGATCGAAAATAACGACAAATTTTCATCGTAAGTTTCAAAATTCAATAATACTTACTTCGAATAAACTAAAATCGAACAATCAATGGCGAAATAAAGAAAAAAGTAAATTAACGTCACAAAATATTTTCTACGAAGCTGAAAAAATAATTTCAACTTGCATCGGCACTACTGGGTGATAAAATAAAACTGCAAATAATAAAAAGCTTTAATAAAACTGTAAAAATATCGTTGATAAAAAAAGTGAATTTATACGTATATGAAAAAGATAAAAAAAAGCTCGAGGCAGGTCTTAAAATCTGACTAACTTTAAGAAACTCTCTTAAACTGGTTAAATATTCTGCAACTTTATTGCCCGATTGCAAGGCAGCGAAACCTTCCCATTGACACAATCTCTCTTGTTCTTCCGGTGTCAATGGATCGGTCATAGTTCCAACGTCGACCATAAATTTAGATTTATACAGATTGGCAGCAGTATTACTAGATGTCGAGGATTTATCCGCAATAGATGAATAAATACTGGTAGAAAACTTCAAATACTCGTTCTCTTGTTTCGATAAATTCTTATGCAGAAGTTTCGTATCGAGTAACTGATTATTGTACGATATATAACTATTTTTCTTCTCGCTCAGGCTGGCTCTGCCTTGTTCTTTGAAACTATCCCCGGCCGACGATTCAGCTTTAGCGTTTATATAAATACTATTATGTCTCATCATCGAATCGAAGCTCTGTAAGGTTGTATTCAAGTGGTATCTTGAGGTATCGTTCATAACTTGGGGTAAAATCGCATGACCCAATTTATCGACGATATTGTGTGTTTGAAAGTGCAACCGAGAACTAAACGATTCAGCTTGAGGATTGAAATGATTCTCGTGTAAGCCTACCTGGCTTGTAATATCGGAATATTGTAGATGATTCATTTTGGAATTAAACTTGACTAGATACTGGTAACTTGAATGTGAATTTCTTTCGATAATATAAACTTAATTAACGTAAACCATCTTTAATACGGTAATTTTACATCGTTACGAACAGGAACACGATTGAATTTTTCGATTATTACGTTAAAACTAACATATTTTTAATTAATAATCCGCATTATTATGATTTAGAATGCTGATAATATCAACATTTTTTATACAATTTTTATAAACCTATCAAACACTTCACTAATTTGCCTGAGTAAAATAAAATTATCAGTGATGCCACTTGGTAAACGAAATACGTGAAATTTGAAAAGCTCCACATTTTAAGATAATTGCTTCGCGAGTATGCAAAATTAACAACTTTTGCGATATTTGATAATTATTTTAATTCGATACAGATTTTTTCAAATCATTAAATCCTAAATCAAATGAAATACGTACGAGATACGAATTTCAGCTTTGATACCAATCGGACAGAGCCGGCGTTTTTCATTTTTCCATTTGTCATCATTGTTTGATCCTTATCATTATTTACATTTTTTATCAATTTATTTATTTTTTCCTTTTTCAAACTAAAAATTAAATCGATTATCAAGTATACGGTTAAGTTTTAAAATGATGATTTCGTTTTTCATTCGAAATAACGTGAAATAAAATGATGCCAAGATAATTCTACAAATTGGAATGATTCGGACTGAAGTAAGTTGGAAGTGAAACAATCTCGAAGAAAATACTTATTCAATATTGAATCGATGCAAATTTCCTACTCAAATTCTAAAACATAGTCACGAATCATGACGACGAACGTTATGAAGAATGAATTCGCGAAAACGGATTTCGTGGAATATTCTTCGGTAGCATTTAATAAAACGGAAATGAAATCTGGTGTAATATTATAATCTACTCATTCGCCAATTTCTTAGTATTTTTACGCATTATTTTGATTAAATAATGATACGAATCAATAATGATGTGTATGTTGTTTTACGAATTTTAGAGAAACGCCAAAATATCAATCATGAAAGAACCTAGTTCAAATTTCAATTCAACTGTGCAGTACTTCAATTTACTAAACGTGTTTTATCATTCAATAGAGCTGGTTTTGGATAAGGGATGAAATAAATCAACAGGTAACTTGGAAAAATCACTTTGGAAATATTTTATTAAAATATTGATCTATGGTAGAAGATCATGCAAGATATCACTTGAGTAGGTACTTTATTTAGACTCGGGGAGATTTAATATTTTGACACAATGGTATGCTTGCTGCAATAAAAGATACGAGTATCCAATTCCATTTATTTGTTAGTCTCGGTATGTGATTCACGATGCCTTTTCTCATCTTTTAAGAACGTATGAATTTTTATTTCGTAGAAATGCAATACGAAGTACCACGAAACTAAAAAAGAGAGATACTTTCATGTAAAGAAAGAAGTTTCCTTTTTTTTTTTTTTTTTTTTTTAAATTAAAATGAAGAAAGTCTGTTACTCTTTTTGCATCGAGAAAACAAATAATTTTTTATCAATGAACAAACAAGATCTAGTAATGATCACAAAATTTGCAAAATAGCAAACAACCAAAAAAAAATTAAAAAATTAAAAATTTTCATAATTAACCTGATAAATATGTTTTAATTACAATTATTTAGTAAGACGTATGAAAATGCAACAATACTATTTCTTGCAGTTTTTCAACACTATTTTTGTGTTTAGATCAAGTTTTTTAAAACAACTTTCTAAATATTTTGAGTTTTAGTCAGCCATGGTATCATTTTACATTCTATTGTTATAAATTGAATTAAATTACAATTTTCAAAAAGAAAAAAATTAAAAGAACACAATTACACATTATTTACCTTTTTTCTTTTCTTTTATAGTCAAGTACAAATTTTGTAATTTTTTTTTCTTTTAATTTCTTAAAATCGTTTCCCATTTCAATTATCTGCATTCTCCGAACGAAAACAACAGCGATATACAATATTGTAACGTTTATTAGAAAAAAAAACTTACAAAAACAAATATAAAGAAAACTCAAATGAGCACTATTTTTCTAAAATATTTTAGTAACATTACCAAAAAAATATTTGATTAAGAAATCCGACCCAAATAAACACCTAAAAATTATTTCAATCGAAAAAAAAACCAATTCTTAGGTTTGAAAAAACACTTTTCTTTCAATTTTTTGTATCTTCCTCTCTACGAAACCACGAATATGTATCCTCATTTGCGAAATAATCTCATCATTTGTCAAGGTCGCCGAAAGAAACACATATCACAGCACAGCACAATAAAACAATTTCAAAACTCAACCGAGGCTGCTGCATTACCTAATTAAAAGAATTACATCATTTGTATTCATATAACGGTTAAAATACTCGTATTATTCGCGCTATTACACGTTTAAACGTCTAGACAATAAAATACCGATTAATTATAATATCAGCTTGACTCCAGCATATCTGATACAATTTCTTTGGCGAAATTTTCCATCAATTTGGTTTAATACGAGATGATTAATTCGTGTCACTCGACGTCGACGTCGCGAACGAGGAAAAAAAAATGATTTAAGGGTGGAAATCTGCCACTGTGGCCGTGAGTTGTATAAGTTGTTGCATATAGAGTGGTATTAACATCCCAACGACCTGTAGCTCTTTACTCTCTTAGCACTTTGGTTACATTAGAAATTATAAATCAATAACGCTGAAAAAGTAGGGAATGATCAAAAACGTAGCAAAGTAACATTGGTACGTTTTTCGACCACCGCCCTTGCACGATAGAGAATGTTGCAGTTCGTATAAATACATAAATTACACTTCGGTTGGTGGTTCTTTTATCTCATCAGCGCAGTAACGCAAAGCGAAAAAGTCCTCAGAATATTACTTCAACTCGAAGTGACTCGCAAGTTGAAAAAAAGGTTTAGAAAATTTCGAGCAGTGACTTTCTTTTTAGTATATCGTGTAAAAATAACCATCCTTTATTATATTACCTCATCTGTTGAATGTTTACATTCGTATAAAAATAAACAATCCATTGGGTAAGAAATTTTCACTTATTTTATCCTATATAGTTTATTAATATTTGGGATTTTTCTCAAAGGTTCAAGGGTTGTAAGATTATTAAACCAGATAAACGAGTAAAATTACTCATCACGATTGTATGCTTTCTTTACGTGACTTGTGTAGTAATTAAACGTCGCGAGCTTTTGAATACAACGTACCAAGCTTTTAAACATGACTAATTTTTTTTTTTGAACCATTTCGTAACTTTTTTTTGTTCTTCTCTCGGTACAGTGAGTAAGTAATTTGCGTAATTTTCTCGTGTAATATTGACGCAGCGCAGTTAGAGAATCGTATTAATGTGTATTTTAATTACTCACGCTCAACTCCGTGTGGATTGCTTAATGATTAATGGTCCTAGTATGGAAAATTTTTCTTAAAAATCAACTCACCGTTTTCTGTGTGATTTTAACGTTATAGATAAATATGATATTACCTATCATAATATATATAAGTCGATGTAATTTCAATAATTATTCTAGTACCTAACAAGTTTTATTTCCTGGTGTGTCGCGTCGTTGATCAAATAGTTCGCACGTTTCTAATTAATATATTTTTTTTATTTCAAAATATTACAAGAATATATCAAGATTTAAGAAAAGTGCTGATTGAGATAAGTTTTCGGTCTATTGGCATTTTTTTCTGATAAAAGATTTGCATCTTTTCAAAAAATTGTCATTTTATTCGTAAGTATTTGAAATTTTTCTGCTATATTATTCTAAGGTCTCAATATACCTAGTGAAATTTATCACTTTAAAATTTTGATTGCTTAGGTAATGAAAAACAGAATGAATTTTTTTCACTTTACAAATTTTACAATTTTTTTTCAATCTAGCATTATTATGTGAAAATTAAATATTTCAAAAAAAATTATTAACAGTAAGATCATCGATAAAAATAATACATTTTTTAGGTGTAACTTGCAAGTACTTTAATTACGAGTAGTTGAGACAGGGAGCGAGGAGTCATGATGAAAAACACGTTTTGAAAAGAATTCCTATTTTTTTTATCGAAGGTATATTATGAGAAAAATTGATATAGGAAGTTGAAATCGCAAGATTTAAAATTTACAGTATTTTATGTGAAATGAAATTTTTTGTCAAATGCATGGAAGATCTATTACACAGGAAAATCCCATCAACAGACGAGTTAATTAAAAACTAGGTCACGTTACTTATACCAATTATCAATATCGATAAGTAGTTTTTGAAATATTCTATACTTTTTTCACAAGAACGATGCATTCGATCAAAAAAATTATATCACTAGGAGGAGAGCTAGAGATGGTGTAGCCCCCCCCCCCCGATGAGGAATTAGACCCTCATAAAAATTATACTTAGATTAGCTCCTCATAGTGACATTTGAATAAAAGAAAATGAATTCGTTTTTCTCGACTGAAAGCTGAAGAATTATAAAAATCTTGAAACCAACATTTAGCCTCAGCTCATAACTGAAAAAATGCAATTTTCCATACTTACTATACTGTTCAAAAATTATAAAATCCCTAAATGATGTCAAATTAATGTAGTAATTAATGTTCAACTTTATTATTTTAATTCAATTTGAGTATATTTTTCATGTCTACTCAGATGAATTTTATTGACGATTTAATAAACTTGTATAGATAAGTGCTGTCTCATCAGTGGCGTGTTCAAGGGGGCTCCGAGTAGTCTAGATCCCCCCTCCCCTTTGAGAGCTGAAATGTTGAAAAAAGTATGAAATATCAGCTTTCGAATGTTTTTTTCCCCAAAAATGTTCGCCCTTGTCCTCTTCTTATAGCAAAATAAAGGATATGTCTTTTTTAATTTGACATAAAGTCGAGTGTTTTTCTCATCAACCCCTCATTTGATGACCGTCTGGCTACGCCATTGATTTTCATGTCGGATTTTCTACTTTTTTCATGCTTTCAAGTTATACTCGAGCAAAAATCGTCATTTTATATGATTTTTAGTTGAATCAAAATCCATCATCGTTATCAAACTCACGAGTTTGACTATTCCTACTCATCAATTAATCATTACTTGAAATCGATTTATTATCAATATTGATGCAATATAATCATTATCTCGAATTTCCTTTCTCTCTCTTCTCAAACGATTCCATCTCAAAACATTAAAATAAGTAAATAACTAAAGTAATAGCAAAATTAATAAATGAATTGATCGACGAAAAAACTTTCAAAACAAAAAATAGAATTAGAAAATTTAATGACTTTTAATTTCAAAAATTTCGAATAAATACGACAAATTAATAGACTCAAAAGATGAATTGTTAACCGATTATTGACCTAATTTCCTCATTACAGATTCATTTTATGTTTCTCATCCTTCGTATCTTATCAGTTTTTAACCTTTATCTCTCTCTGCTTCATAACGAAAATGTACAATCACATAATAATCATTCGAGTATAATATTTCATACAATATGAACATTTGAAAACTCTTAAATCAAATTGAAAAATTATCTCACCTTCGATGAGTGTTACGCTAGGGTGGGTCGTTTTTTGCTCTTTTTTAGAAAGTTGGAAAGGAGGTTTGAAAAAAGGTTGTGGGGTGACATCAAATTGTGGGTCTCTGATTTTAACCAGCATTATGCAAATGGGGTTCAAAATTTTGAAATTTTGTGAAATTCAAAAAAAAATACTTAAAAATTTTTTTAAATAGCATAACCGGGTTTATAGGGGTGATTTGACCATGAGCACCGAATTTTGAATCATTCAGTGGAAGTTGGTCCTTATGGTCTAAAACCTAAGTGACAAAATTTTTATCTCGATATCTCAATCCTAACCCCTTCTGGGAGGTTAAATGTGGATTTTCGTTAAAAATTTATATTTTTGGCAGTTTTCAACTGAATTTTTTCAAACTTGCAAGGATGGTAGAAGGTATCAAGGGTGATTTTTAGAATTTTTTGCAAAAAATTTCGAACACTTTTTCAAGGTCAAATGGGCATTTTAAGCTTTCTA
>FIZU01066297.1:0-10196 GCA_900064475.1 Pseudococcus longispinus
CATTACAATACCTAACTATTTGCAAAAGAACGAGAATTTTCCACCACCCCGATCGGAATTAAAAATTCATGAAAAAACGACAATAAAAGGGGTGTGGAGCGCAAACGGAAGGGGGTAGGGGTCCAAAACTTTGTGAAAAATTTTTTCTAGTCAAGGCACACCACCTGTGGTATATAGGAGCCCAAAAGCGTTGGGGGCCGATATCACCTCTTATCCGGCCAAACCCTTTGTATGAAAAGTTTTTGATTGTAAGTATTGAATAATTTTTATGACATTTCCAAAGTCTTTTTATGACAATTAAACAACTTTTATGACATTTCCAAAGATTTTTTATGACAATTTTACAATTTTTATGAGATTTTTGAAAGTCTTAACGGTAGTACTTGATACAGCTTCATGGAATTTTTGCTCAATTTAAACATTTTTAATAATATTTTACACATTGTCAACAATATTTTATGATTTTTTATAAACTTTCAGGGAAACGCGTATGAAAAATATACTTTGTTGACTTTTAACCTATTTTTATGAGATTTTGAAGAGTTTTAATGACATTTGACATCATTTTAAGAAAATTTTGCGTAGAACTTTACAAAATTCTTGAAAAATTCGTATAAAAAATGTGTTTCTTTTTTTTTTTTTTAATTTATTTATTTAATGTCGCATTTGAGCAATTTAGCTATTTAGCGACAGTAAGCAATATTTAAATAATTTAGAAATTAAATTAAATTATTAATACCAATGTTTTGAACAATTTTTATGACATTTCCAAAATCTTTTGATGACAATTTAACAAATTTTGTGATATTTTCAAAGATTTTTTGTGTCAATTTTGTAATTTTTATGACATTTTCAAATTATAATGTTACTTGATACATTTTTTTGGGAACTTTTGTAAAAATTTTCACGTTTTGAATCTTTTTTTTTTTGTATTTTGCACATTTTTAAGAATATTTTTTGAATTTTTATAAACTTTTAAGAAAACTTGTATAAAAATATACTTTTTTAGTTCTAACCAATTTTTATGGCATTTTCAAAAAATTTCACTTTGGTTGATATAATTTTATGAAATTTTTGCATATGCACTTCTTCCCATTTTGGATAATTTTTATGTTACTTTGCACAAAGTTGATATTCGATCATTTTTTTGTACTTTTTAACAAATTATTAGGATATTTTAAAAACTTTTCGTTTGGTGACACAACTTTAGTGATTAGATTTTGCATATTTTGTGACTTTTTATAATAATCTTATAATTTTTCTTGAACTTCAACAGTTTGCAGGCCACTTCCATTATTTTTCGTAATATTTGCAAATTTTTAACTTGTTTTTAACAACTTTTAATCAAAATTGCAAATTTTTTGTATGTTTAGTTACTTCTCGCATTAAAATTTCAAGAATTTTTCGCACCTGATATTTTGAGTCATCGTGCCAATATTTCGTTAAATATTTTCAAAATTCTGTTATTCGAATGAAACTCTGTCAATGATAAGTTTATGACAATTCGAGACAGTGATGGCGTTAACTTGGGTCTGGGGGGTTTACCACCCCCTCCCCCATTTCGAAAAATATCGAAAAGTTTAAAAAATTGGTCGAAAGTTGGAAAATATTGGCAACATTTGAAAAAAGTTGGTGAACTTTTCAAAATCTGTAAAATGGCATAAATATTTTTGGGAAAAATGTCCCTTGCTTCGCTTGGCTCAATACAAATTTTCTTTTTTGAACAAAATAAAGAATACGTTTTCAAATTTTACTCCGTATTACTTATTTTTCTCGTCACCTTAACCCCTCCCCCTCCCCCCTGATTAACTGGCACAATTTTAATTCCATTTTCTAAATGGTATTGATCTTCCAGCATATCTAAGTTGGTAAAATTGTCAAAAAAAGTTGATGAATTTGAAGTGTGAGAGTCAGACCCTCGAAAAAGACTCCCTAAATCCATCGCTGATTCGAAAAGATACCCGTTGAAATTCTAGAACTGATTAAAATTATCCTGGAGAAAGCTTTCTGCTTTTGGACAAAACTACCTTTAGAAATTTTTAGATTATCTTTTATCGAGCCTTTATTCTTAATCATTACACCAACCTTATAAACAGATTATCTCACAAACTACAGAAATCCACTACCTTATCAACAACATCTGTAGGTAAAATCAATTCGCCCAGATCTACTTTAATATCGATTATCAGATCGGAATTTTCAATCTCCTAGGGGAAGTTGATCTTCAGCATTCCGGCTGCTGTGGCATCTTCATCATTACCACACGATATTCCAATATATTCATAATACATACATTACGTAATTTATACATATACGATGCATTTATCCATCGAATACTAATCCAGATTTATTTCTGTTTGCTTTCAGCCTACAGCAGGATATGTAAGGATGTCCTTCTAAAAGCGATTGTGGCTTGGCTGAAGTTATATCTACAACTACATACGAAGCCCTGGGTTGGGTAAGTGGAACGATGATTATAATTCGTTAATTATTAGGTACATGCGAGCTGTATCTAAGCTGGCGTGTAAATGACAGAAGGAATGCGGTAATATGAATTATTACCGAAGTGTTTCGTGTGTAAGTACATAGTACGGATACAGTGTTGAATATTTCGGTCGAGTTGTTTCCACTTTTTTTCCCCCTTCGAATATTCAGGAGACGTTCTGTATGTATGACATTTGTGTGTACTTATATATAGTCGACGTGTAGATTAACTATTTACTCAAATGGTTGCACAGGTAGAGGACTGAGGAGCGATTTGTATGGACAGGTGTACCTGTAGAGCTATATACGAACAACCGTGTACGTAAGGTGGTGGTATATTCGGCGTAGGTACTCGGAAGCTATATACGAGGCGGCGCAGGGGACAATCGTGGGAACTCGAGAAGACTTAGAAATTGTATGTATGATGCTATACATCAAGGGACAAAATATGGTTGGAGAACCTGCCATGTGAAGAGGCAGACGGAAGGGTGGTGCGAAGAGAAAAATCAAAAGAGTCCGGCCCGGGGCCATATTAATATGACGTACGGTAACAAAAACGAACGCCGCATTGGTTGTGGCAACGTCGCCGCTACATATCGGAGTCGGACACTGAGAAGAAACCGGTCCACGACGGTTCGAGAGCGAGAGAGGCTCGCACAGAGCTCGGATTCTTTATAATGTAAAGCAATAAATATAAAAGAAGATAAATTGAATTTCTCAACGCAGATATGTTAGATTATAGATATAAAGAGTTGCTTCGACTACGAGAGCGTATATTTTTAAAAAGGTATTTAGACTGAGGCCGTGGAGCTGCCGCTATGCCACCACCGTACCGCCATCTTGGTACCCAGGTCCCCTCTCGAATGACCTGTATCGATTGGGTTTTGTTTTTTTGTCTGTTTATCAATTTGGTGTGCGAGCCGAAGAGACTCGGTGGAGGAAAATTGTATCAAACGAAAGGTTTAAAATTCTCGTACTATAAAAGGCGCCAGCATACTCGGCAGAAATCTGTTGGGAGAAGATTTAGGAAATAACAACAACAACGCATCGCAAGCCGACGTAAATTCGACCTAATTATAAACGTAGGTAAACCTAATGACAAGTTGTTTAACAATGAACTTCCTTAATTAGCTAACCCTCTACGTTTATTATAATTTACGCCGGTCGTCTAATTAATTATACTCTGGTACGTGTAGTTGGCTGTGTTCGTATAAGCAACCATATATTAGTATGTACCTGAGAACCTGTTAAGGTGTCACTTTGACGCGAACTTATAAGCCTATAATGTAATTGGTGGCCGCGATGACGATGAAGAGGTTCGCGCAGAAGCGAGTTCGCTCTTATCTCTTTTCATTTCGCGATCTGCCTGAGAGTAATTGCGACCCGAAGAGTGATCTGTGGCCACATTATGAGAATCTGCTGACTGATTTAGCACAAGTTGAAGAGAAAGAATTGTAGAATGGTATGTAGCGCGGGAAAGGTGCCATTTGGTCGTATGAATTACTGGCATCGAATGCTGAGTGAGGTAGAAGAGGTGGGAAATTGTGAGGTTGGATGAGAGTTTGATTTGTAAGGATGGGTTGAGAGAATTTGAGTGGTGAATAGTGAATTGGTGTGCAGATTGAACTGAAATTTGGATTTGAGCTGAGTGAAAAGTGATTTGCTTGAGGAAGATTTGAGAAAAAAGAGAATTGAATTTGTTCGTTTGAATGAGTTAATCACTGTGTGATACTTAGCACAAAAAATAAATTTTATGCTATTTTTCTGAAAAAATATGATAAAAAAAGTCCGCATTATCTGTAAAAATTTTCCAAGTTTAATACACATCTGATAATTTTTCCAAGTCAAAAAAAGACTGACAATGTCTAAAAGTCAATGGAAATCTGAAAATTTTTTTAAGTCCAAAAAAGTCTGACAAAATGTCTAAAAGTCAGCATTATCTGTTAAAAATTTCCAAGTTCAAAAAGTCAGTTGAAATCTGAAAATTTTTCCAACTTCAAAAAAGTCTGACATTATGTCTAAAAGTCAGCGTTACACATTTTCGTGACGGAATTTTCCACGAGATCACTCCCCGTAGCAAAAGCATATCCTATCCTAAAAGTACACGAAAATTGAAAAAAAAAACGTGTATGACCCCCCCCCCCCTTCAGTGATAAAAAACTGAAATCATATTAGTTCCCGTTTCAGTTTTTAGATCTCATTTCTTTGGTTTCAGTTTCAGTTCCCAAAATTTTTCCGTTTTAATTCCAGTTTTTTTTCAATTTTCGGTTCCCATTTCAGTTTTATTTTTCCACCATTGCTTGTGAAATGCCATTTTTTCCCTAGAATTGTAATTTATTGATAAAATTTGATGAAGATTAAAAAAATTAGAAGCCAGAAAAGAAAAGACTGAGAAAATAAAGAAAATCAAAATTCGAGAACTGAAAAAATTAAAACTGGAAGCTGAAACTGAGAAAACGTTTCAATTTCGGGTCCAGTTTTTCAGCTTTCAGTTTTTAACCTCCGCGTCCCCCCCCCTTCCTTCCATTGCTTGAAAAATGAAATTTTTTCCAAAATTGAGCAGCATGTTTTTGGGCAGTTTTTCATCCCTTGAACTTATGGTTTTTTTGAAAAAATTGTCATTGCTTCACTTGATCTACTAGTTTTTTTCTGTGATGTCAGAGTTAAAAGTTGTGAATTGACCCCCTCCCCCTCTCCTCGCATCTTGGAAATTGAGCATAACCGCTTCTCATGAGATCAGCCTTACTAGGCCAGTGGAAAAATACGAAATTTTACAAACATTACTTACATTTTTGATTCAAAAATTAGATTTTTTCCAAAATTGGGCTGCATGTTTTTTGGGCAGTTTTTCATCCCTTGAACTTATGGTTTTTTTGAAAAAATTGTCATTGCTTCACTTGATCTACTAGTTTTTTTCTGTGATGTCTGAGTTAAAAATTGTGAATTGACCCCCTCCCCCTCTCCTCCCCTCTTGGAAATTGAGCATAACCGCTTCTCATGAGAGCAACCTTACTAGGCCAGTGGAAAAATACGAAATTTTACAAACATTACTTACATTTTTGATTCAAAAATTAGATTTTTTCCAAAATTGGGCTGCATGTTTTTTGGGCAGTTTTTCATCCCTTGAACTTATGGTTTTTTTGAAAAAATTGTCATTGCTTCACTTGATCTACTAGTTTTTTTCTGTGGTGAATTGACCCCCCTCCCCCCATGGAAATTGAGCATAACCGCCTCTCATGATGCCAGTAGAAAAAATACGAAATTTTAGGAACATTACTTACATTTTTGATTCAAAATAGAAGAAAATTTGAAAAAAAATTGTCTTTGCTTCGCTTGGGCTAAAGTAAATTTCTTAGTTTGGAAAATTGGTCAAAAAGTAAAACTTTGGTAGACTTCTCATGTGATTTTGGGCTCTCCTTGGTAAATTTTATCGTTTTACTTCTTCAAATTTGTTCTATTTTTTTTTTCATCTTCACATTTGTGTTGTGTTGAATACAAAAAAATGGGAGGATTAAGTGATGACTCGATTTCCATTAAAAGGCAGAATACTTTGGAATTTTAATAATAATTTTTTCGTGAAAATTCATTGAGTGAAGGGAGGAGTATAAATACAAATTGAAATCATCGAAATTTTGTAAGTAAAAAAAATTTAATACTTGAACAATTAGATGTCATGGGGATGGTGGTGCTCCTACATTTTTTTTTTAAAAAAACGTTCGAAATCGTCATTATTTGTGTAATTTTTTCTCAGATGGGGGGGGGGGGGTGGAGGAAATGGGAGATACAGACTGTAAAAAATTTAAATTCGTTTAAAGTCAAGAAATTCAATTTTTGATTTTTGGTAGACATCATGCTGCAGGATTACATTCATTCAAAGATCAGAGGTGAATGAGGGGAAAGAAGAAAAAAGATCAGTTTGGGAAGAATTGAAATTGGCAATATTGAAAAAGCTAAAAATTGGAAATTTGAGTCTCAGATGGGATTTTTCGGACTAAAAATTCATAATTTTTCAAATTTAAAAAAAAGTCATCATTTTTGCAAGTTTTTCAACCAAATATGCAATTATTTTGTCATTATGAAGCCTTTCGATTCGGATCCAATGCAAGCCCTGTCTTCAAAATTTGGAAAAAAAATATTTTTGAGCTAAGAAAATTGATAGGTGAAGTAGTGGCGAATTTGTATGTACTTGATGATTAATGAAGTTTGAATTGGTATTTCTAGATGGTGAGTTAAAAATCTGGATTTCTTTTCCCTTCCTCCCCCCAAAAAATTTTCTTCGAAACTGCGACTGTTTTTCTGCAATTTTAAAAATCATTTAAGATGATTTTGAGCGCCCTTCTCTTGATAATTTGCACATTTTCAACTTTTGACGTTTCAGTACCTCAACTTTATCTCGAATAACCAAATAAAAAAATATGAAAAAAGGTAAAAATTGAAACCGTCATAGCAACAGGTTATTTTAATTCGTGGCAAAAAAAATTTATACAATGTTGGCGAAATCTTTCAATTATAAAGAATATGAAAAAATAAATTAAAAAAAAACAAAACTTAGGTAGATTGCGAAACACGTTTATGTAATAATTAATTACATCGCAAATTTAAACTTCCAGGAAAAAACCGCCTATCGAAAAAAAATCGCGTTCATTTGCAACCAAGGCGACCTTGATTGAAGATAAGGAACAGAATTAAATATTTATTAAAAATTTAATATATTTGTGTTTCGAATAAAATATTAAAATCGAAAAATTAACAAAAAAGGTCAAGATTTGACGTTGAAATGATCATTCAAGTGGGTAGAGAGACGAGTGGGTGGTGATTTTGAATGAATTATTTTCTCATCCCCTCCCCCAATAGACTTCCTCGATTTTACGATTTTTGACGGATAATCGTGATCATCAAGGCGAGAAAAATTGATTAAAATTGAAGAAAAAAATCAACGAGGAAGCTTCAATTTTGGCCAATGCAGAAATTCAATGAGAATTGAACTGCTGCTTTTTTTTTTTTTTTTTTATCATTTCCAAGATTGTAAAATTTTTCCTCTTGCATGGGATCGAATTTCTCTTAGTTCGACGAATTCCATTTAACCCAAATTTAGTTCGGGAATGGTTGGAGGGGGTTTTGTTTTTATTTTGGATTTTTTTCAAGTTGAAATATGAAGAAAGGGATTTTTATAACTTTGAAATTGAGATTTTTTAAAAACGAGAAATCGCTTAAAATGGAATCGAATGGTTCAATTTTCGTCTGGCCTGAAAAAACTTCCGTTTTCCCATTTCAAGGGTCTTCATCGAGAGCTTGCCTTACCCTTGAATTATTTTTGACCTGGTTTTGAAAGGACAGTTAGAAAAATACCTCTCGCTATGTAAGTATTTTCGAAAAACCGTTTAAAAATCGATTTATTTTATCATCAGTGACAGCATATCAACATAAGGGTATTTTCTGACCAGCGGATTCGCAAACGATCGTGCTGTTTTCTTTCTCCTATTCAATTTTTATCTCCTGAAAACAATAGAAATGTTCCCAAAACGATTCACGGTGACATATGTACGTATATTGAAAGAACGAAAGTGATTTAGGGTGCCCTCGTCAACATAATGGTTCGGTATTGTGTCGTATTGCTATTTGCCATGGAAAAGTAATTAAGTAGCGATGGTAGCTTTTAAGAACGTGTCCAAGTGAAAGTACTACCGATTCAGATGGTATCGCGTATTCGAGTACTTAACCAGCATCATTATTTATTGTGCTTAAGTATGGGTTTTATTTTTTTCGTTGGTATAAATGTGAAAGAAAGAACGGTACATGTGCATAAAATCGAGTTGTCTCATCTTCGTCGTTGCTTCGAGGAAAAAATATATTCGTACGATCGAGTCATCGTCGTCAATGTTGCCAAAAACATTCGAATACGTAGGATTGGATTAATATAGATTTCATTTTAATCCATATGAGCATTCGATTCGCAGCCAGGCCAGGTACAAATACCTATACCGTATCATTCCTATACCTACGTGGGTATAAATCATCGACGATCGTACATAATAAAAATATACAGGACGATAAATTTAAATAAATGTCAAAAGTCATCTTACAGGGCGGTTCACATCAAAGCCGAATGTCGAATTAATAATTTTAATAGCTCGTTAATGTCTCGGATGGCACGGAGCGAAGAAATTAATCCGAATATCACGACCGCGACGACATATTTTATACGTACGTATATTTGGTATGGCCTGGCCAACGTATAAACTATAGATATTCGTAGAAATGAAAAAAAATGTATAAAAATTACATATTAATTATACGTTCGAGGAAGATAGTTTTTTTTTTAGGAGTAATATCGTGCTGAGGTGGTCTTAATGCGCGAATATGGCGGACCACCTGCCTGTGTCGTGAAAGTGGTTTGTTTTTACAAAAAAATTTTCGTGTCTGTGGCTGCGGCGACAACACGAGCGAGGTTTAGTATCATTAAAGAAGGCTGCAGATTTTGAGGCGGAGGAGAGGGTTTGTTTACTCCCTAGGGGTTGCTAGTGTGCATGGAGTCTGCGTGTTGGTGGCATTTTTCTCTCGGTTTTCAATCCTTTACTATTTCGTAGGCCTATGGACAATGAAAGGAATACCTACGTATTATTATGGCGAGCAAATATGCTGGTCATGGCGATACGATGGTCTGCAGATAAGAAGCCAGGTACTTGTACTAAATTGGCCTGCAAATTACCAACGTATTGATGTACGACGTGGTCCTTGAAATTCGACGACGACGTTATCGAGTGCTCGTATCGTACGTGTGATTTGGCACTGACATCGTGACACTTTTTGCGCGGTGAGGTGACGATGGGATCGTCGATCGGCGGGCATCTTGTCGAGATAGATCCCCGAGCCATAGATAACGGTGCGAGGTGGAGATGAAAATGTGTTTTGGTGAATAGATCGGCAAGACTGGACTGAACCAATGACCCGTCGGGTGTGAGAATGATTATTTCAGTGGGCAGGTTGAAGAGTGGTATAATCAGAGCCTATTCTAATGTGCCATGCAATGGTGGACAATTGGAGGATTGAATGAAAAAAATCAACAGAGCCTATTCTAAGACGCAGATCCAAAAAAATACGTGTAGTTTTAAAAGAATTTTAGGGGACCTTTTTTGGAAAATTGTCGACTTTTTCTTCGAAAAAACATCAAAATTGCCAAGTTTTTCAAAAAATCGTCAAATTGTAATGAAAACTCGTGAAAATTTGCCGAAAATTCATGAAAATTTTTCAAATGAAAGTCACACTCCTCCCTCCTCACAATTCATTTGGAGTTGGCCCTGGTCCTGGTGTAAAATTTATCGTTTTTTTTTTTGAAAAATCATCAGATTGTACTTTCAAAATTTGACTGAAACCCATCAAAATTTTCCAAAGGAGTGGGAGGGGAAGGGGGGTACACCCCTCACCACACAACTTGATGGAACTGGTTCTAGCAAATGGAGCTATGTTTGCGCAGCTCCAAATTTTCCTTAGAATGGGCTCTAAAAATCAAAGCCTCGCATTTTCATGATTTTTCGGTATTAGGTGTCTCCTCTTGAGTTGACAGTCACAAATACAAAATTTCAGCTTCTTGTAACCCCTTTGAGCTGAGCTTTAAATCCTCAGATTGGTGTCATTTCAGCGTTGCCAACCCTCAAGATTTATCTTGAGATCTCAAGATTTTTCATGCCTTTACAAGATTTTCTCAAGATTTC
>FIZU01066309.1:0-10931 GCA_900064475.1 Pseudococcus longispinus
CGCTCGTGCGGCCTGCGGCAGCACTGACCACCTCGTTTGAATAACGCTCGTTTTCACCACATGATACGAAAATAGCTATTTTCACAGGGTTCTTTTTTGAAAGCAACGTTTTTTTGGATAAATTTCTTTCAAAATAAAAAATATTTTTAAACAAAATTTATTCAACTGATAAAATCTTCATTGAAATCATTAAATCGTGATTTTTTTCAACTCATGTAGATGCCTAGTATTTATCAAAAAATAAAAAAAATTGATTTTCTTGACGCAGGAAGCTTTCTACAAAATTCAGAAAATCGCGATTTTCTCATCGTCGTGGTCGATTTTCATCCAAGTCGAAAATCGTAATTGTTCCCCAAAAGGATACTTTCATCAAACTCGAAAAATTTTGATTTTACCAAAGGGTATAATTTCCATCAAAATAAAAAAAAATCACGATTTTCTCGACACAAACGACCTTCTAATGCAAAATATGAAAATCGCGATTTTTTCAATAACTATAGACGATTTTCTTCCGAATCAGAAAATTTTTACATTTTTCTTTCCGTATAATGCGATAATATTCATCAAAAATATAAAATTCTCATTTTTTCAACTCATTCGGTTTTCCCAATTAAATCAAAAAATCAGGATTTTCGCGACGCAGACAATTTTTATCAAAATGAAGAAATCATTGCTCTTTAATAAGATGATTTTTTTTTCAAAATCAGAAAATTTATACTTTTTCAACTAAATTGTATAATTCTGATCTAAATCAAAAAATCGATTTTTTAAACTTGAACGATTTTCATGAAAATAAGCATCTTACCTAGTCTAAAAACACTTCGTTTTTCAATAATCTTCCAAATTCAACTGAAAATTTCGGATCGACGTAAAATACCTACAATCAAATCATTTATTCCTATTTCTAAAAGCAAAAACAACCAATTTTCATAAAATTGCATCGCCAAACCTCCATCCAACTCACACGTGTAGACCACCTAATTCCAATTTTTCATCATCGAAACAAATCAAATCACGCATTCCAGTGAAAATCGAACGAGAAACCACCTGTAATAATCTAATTCAGTTATATAACTTTTTAAAAACATAGTTACTCTCAAGAGCCAAGACTAATAACACGTCTATTACATCGGTTAGACGATATTACATCCTCGAGCTAAGAAAAAGTTCGCTTATTTTTAAGGTACAAATACATACGTCAGCATTTTAATTACGCTGAGTATGCGTGCGCTTATATGATAATATAATATCTTATATATGGTATATCGAAGGTTAATCATTTAGCCGAAAAAAAAAAATCACTTAGACATGTACTACATGATATTATACCATACTCGGAGGAAAAACAATGTATTTATAAACAATTCTATATAATTTCGGGCCAAACTGCACGCTTTTTTCATTCTTTTCGATCCATAGCCGAAATAAATTAATCTTATTTAGCATCTTTTCAAGTACGTAAATTATCTAGCAATTTGAGCTATTCGAAACACCAAACTGATCGAAAAACAATGCGTTGGCTCCTTCAAATTAAGGGTATTAACGCCTCGGGCGCTAATTATCCCGTTACCTTATGCGTGCCATAAGGTGAAGAAAAAATTCTTCGAGCAACCATTCGACCATATATCATAAAATTACTCATTTTCGCCGTTTCGCCGCGGCCATGTACCAATATGGTACGACTCGAGTGATGAAGTCGATGGTAAAAAAAAAAAGCTCGTCCTTCGGTTTAATTTGAACGAAACCGCGCACGCACACGAACGCTTAATTACTTTTCTAAAATAAAGATGCTGCATGAACGAGTCGAGTAAATTACTCGAGTTTAGAATAATTAAGGCGATTGAAAAAGACACAAGTTGGGGAGATCGGTTTGATCATCTGTTGAGTTCCTTTGCACCATTGATTACGTTCTTGTTTGGGTGTCTATGGGTCTTTTGCGGTTTGGAGAGTATCAAGGGGGCATTCACATAATTAGTTTACCAGAAAATAAACTCGACCTCCTTGAAGACTCGCGTGGAAAAACCTTGTTAAAATTTTATTCTTGTATCGCCTCGCGTCGGAGTTTTTCTTTCGTCCGAGTTCCCCTCCGATGGCGATTTTATACTATAAAAAGATCGTCCGAGTGTGCATTGTGATGAAAATTTTCACAAACCACTATTATTAAAAAATATCCGAGGCAATGACCGGAATTTTATTGATAATAAAATGTCACTTGTGAGCGTATAGGTGTATACGAAATCCTTGGCATACTTCAGCCTGGCACCAGTTAAAGCAAATTATACTTTTCCTAAAACGAGTTCCATCGACAAAAAATACTCGCGTTCATGGTACATACGACTTTCATCCGATACTTTAAAAGCGATTTTGCAATTTTCAATGATACGTTAAAATATAAATACCCTTAATTACCTATCTACATCTACCAATATGTTGTTTTAAAACGTCGTGATTTTATATTGCATTCTAATTCAACTCGGGGTGATTAAAACATTTCTATTGTTGAAATTATTGAACGTTTGAAATAAGACTATCTCCAATTTGCCAGCTTTGCTGCAATATCAGGTCATTACGGATCGTTGAAAGAAAGAAAAAAAAGCAAAACACCTTGCATAATCATACGAGTTAAATTTCCAAGTTGTAAATTTGGTAGCACTGCTTCGATCCCATTCCGGACCATCTTTCAACGACTAACTACCTAACTCATCAAATGTAAAATCCACACAAGTGAAAGTTATTTTCCCTCATGAAACGTAGTAGCACAAGGAGTACGCCTGGGTGTACCTATATAATAAACGTATGTAGATATTCAATCATCTATGTATCTCTCAATTTGGTCTCTGGTGATTTTAAAATTGTTTTTAGAAACAAAGAAGTCGTCGCATCGAGCAATTTTAATAAATAATCACGCTTTGTTACGTACGTACGAGAATAAATTCGCATCATTTTCATCATAATATGTATTTAATTCCTATCTACGAATAAATTTTTATAAAACTGATTATCAGCATTATTACCTACTATAAGCACTTTGACTGAAATATTTAGTATACGAGATGTTGGTATTATCTTTGTATTATTTACGTGCGGCAATACAATAATCTACGCATCGATTTTTTTTTTTTTGTTAGGTAATCGAATGGATGAGATGGCTACGCAGTTATCTATACATGAACAATGGCCAAGACGAACGAAAAAAATATTTCGAAAATAAACAACAAATTAATCCAAAAGAAGATGACGTTTTCCAAGAAATGCTGTGAATATTTGAATTCGAGAGTTTAATTTGGCAAATTTTGGATGAATTTTCTATTTCGAACCACCAACTGATGTAGAGGAAGATCAAGAGTGCCTTTTAACTCTGGATCAGTTTACTTTTATAACTGTTGTTTTCAGTAGTTATAAAAATTGACTGAAATCACTGAAGAGTAATTTTTTTCATAGTTCTATTGATAGATACATTTGTAGGGTAGGATGAAAAATTTTGAAATTGAGGGAGTGAAATCCCTAGATCTCTTCTCTATCACCTAAAACTAATCTCAGAATTTTTTAAAATTTTTTGAATAAAATTAAATCGGGGCCTACGAGCCTCAAAGTTTAACATCGGATTTAAATTAGGGATTTTACGTTGAATACTTTATTTCTGGAAAACACCACTTTAAAATAAACTCTCAGTATTGCAATTGAATATAATCGTATTAAAAGTAGATGGAATTCGAAATATTTTAACGCAAAAATTTTTTTTCCAAGTTGAAAATTGAATTTTTGGCAGGGGTTCAAAAAATATGGAATTTTTAAAATGATATGATTTATTTTTTCTAAACGCAGAATGTTCTTTTTTTCAACATTTTTCATCATTTTCTTCATTTTTTTAATCCAAATTTCGGAATTCAATTTTTGGCAGGGGTTCGAAAAATGTGGGATTTTTCAAAGTAATGCATTTTCCAAAATTTGTAGACTTTAACTTTTTTCATTATTTTTTTCAAACTTTTTTGTTTGAAAAAAATTCAAAATCAAATTTTTTTGACAGGGGTTCAAAAAATATGTGATTTTAAAATGATATGATTTATTTTTTCTAAACGCAGAATGTTCTTTTTTTCAACATTTTTCATCATTTTCTTCATTTTTTAAATCCAAATTTCGGAATTAAATTTTTGGGAGAGGTTCGAAAAATGTGAGATTTTTCAAAGTAATGCATTTTCCATAGACTTTAACTTTTTTCATCGTTTTTTTAAAACTTTTTCGTCTGAAAAAAATTCAAAATCAAATTTTTTTGACAAGGGTTTGAAAAATTTGGAATTTTTAAAATGATATGATTTATTTTTTCCAAAGGTAGAATGTTCTTTTTTTCAAAATTTTTCATCATTTTCCTCATTTTTTTAAATCCAAATTTCGGAATTGAATTTTTGGCAGGGGTTCGAAAAATGTGGGATTTTTCAAAGTAATGCATTTTCCAAAATTTATGGACTTTAATTTTTTTCATCATTTTTTTCAAACTTTTTTGTTTGAAAAAAATTCAAAATCAATTTTTTTTGGCAGGGGTTTGAAAAATATGGGATTTTTAAAGTAAAGCATTTTCCAAAATTTGCAAACATTAATCTTTTTAATCATTTTTTCCACACTTTCTGGTTTAAAAAAATTCTGATTGAAAATTGATTTCGGCAGGGGTGCAAAAAATACAGAATTTTCAAAGTTGATTTTATTCTTCGCTGCGTGCAAGAACATCGAAATATTATTTGTCACGATTTCTGGAAAAAAGTGTTGAAAAATGAGTATTAAATTTTGAATCAAGTATTTAAAAATTAATTATCGACAAATTTTAAAAAAATGAACTTAAAAATTATGTATTTTTCGCACCCCTGCCAAAATAAATTTTCAATTCCCCAAGAAAGTGTGAAAAAAATTATTTAAAAAATTAATATCAAAAAATTTTGGAAAATGCATTACTTTGAAAAATCTCGCATTTTTCGAACCCCTGCCAAAAATTCAATTCCGAAGAAAATCTAAAATAGCCTGACAAAATGTCTGAATTTCAACATGATTTCTGAAATTTTCCAAGTTCAAGAAGTTTGCTTGACAAAATGTCAGAAAATTAGCATTATCTCTAGAATTTTCTAAGACCAAAAAAGTCTGGCAAAATGTATAAAAGTCAGAATGACGAAATTTCGTGACGTTTTTTTGCAGGCTTGGTCATCAAAAAAGCATATATCCTATGGTAATATGTTTTTTTTTTCATTGAAATACTCGTATTTCGGTATTTGTTTTAAAACCTGAAAATATATGTTTTTTTTAAAGGCTAGCGAAAAAATTGCAGTTTGGGCACAAATAGGATGAAAATTCTTGGGAGGGGGAGAGAGGGTATTGAAGAGAAAAAATTTGATTTTTAAGAAAATATGCCAATATTTTGTCAAAATAGAAAAATCGAAAATTTTTGCAGAAGAGGATATTCAAGATCTTTAATTTCATAGATTTTTTGTCCAACTTTTCAGTAGTCAAGGAAGTCTAGACTCTTTAGAACGCCCCTTAAATACGCCACTGCTCACAATGGCGTGCATTTTGAGAGTGTGAAATAAAAAAACTTTCTGATTGTCTCTGTAGAGATTTTTGAAACGACTGAAGAGCTTCAATATTACCATTTGCCAATCGTTAAAATTTGCAATTTTTTTTTTAGTTCCAAAAACTAAGAAAATTAAATATGAAAAAACCAGTAAACCACAATTTTTTTTAAATGATTGAAATTTTGTTTAAATATTAAGTATTTTGCCTGAAAGAACTCATGACGTAATTTGAGGAGAAATGTAATAACTTTTTGGCAATGAGCTGACAAATTGATACATGGAAAAAGTATTTTGGGTTTAACTATTCATATACCAATCTTTGAAAAATCTGAACTTTTGACCAGTTTCAATTTTTTGTTACTTTAGTGACCTCTGAAAATCAATCAGTGACCAAAAATTAACCAATTACGAGAGCTTACTGATAGAAATTTTTTTTCAATCACTTAAAACTCAAAATTTGTTTGATAATGAGATTTTGCTAAAAAAAATTACGAAATTTTGATTTTTTGGACTCTAAATTTCAAATATTTGGACCTCAATGTTTGACGACCTGCCTACACGTCAAAAGAAACAATTTGAAAACAAAAATAGTGAAAATCAGTGCATCGACTGAGAACCTGTAGAAAGTTTTTTTTTGACAAATCTTCAATTTTTGATTTTTGGACCACTTTGAAAATTTTTGGGCTTCAGTGATTGGTAAAAAATCTGCTCGTTGAGAGGAACATTTTTTCAAATGGCCAAAATCGGTTCAATTGGAGAAACTGAATGATTGTGCAAAGGAGTTTTCGACGAATTTTTACTGTTTTTTTGATTTTTTGGACTCTCAATTCGAAAATTTATTGGTCAAAATTGATTCAATGAAGAAAGCCTAAGCGACTGTAAGAAGGTTTTTTGGGAGAAAATCTTTTTACCATTTTTATGATTTTTTGAGCTCTAAACTTGAAAAAAATGTTACCAAGAAATCTTTAAAAAAAGTGAGTTTGGTGATCATTTTGAGCAAATAGGGACAAGAAGTGACCAGCACATAAAATAGTCACTAAGTTGCTTTAAAAGTAACCAAATAACACGCCTGTTTATGAAATTTCAAATTCAGGAAATTTTCGTCATTTCAAGTTGAAACATTTAGGAACTTGTTATCAATTTTTCGAAAATTTCTACTTGATTTTGGTTTTTAAAGTCCCTCAGTCCATTTTCGAGCTTCTTCTGACCCTGAACCTAAAAGACCACCTCCTGAAGTCCGGGGTGCATTCAAAATTCAAAATTTGACGACGGTATAAAGCGTGGTATCAAAATGTAGGCGCATTTTTGGACCCTTCGAGTTCTTTTCTAAATGCTATTTCACAACAAAACCCAAAAAACGGCCCAGCGAAAGAGTCATGCTTTTAAATTTTGGCGAATTTTGAATCAAATATCAAAGTGCCCGTTTTTAGACCTCTAGAACCCACGTATGAGGTAATTTTGAACTGAAACTCTAAAAAAAAGTCTCAAAAAGGAAGGCAAAAGTCAACATTTTCTGATTTTATCGATTGAATTATCAAAATCCATGTTTTTAACCTCTCAAATCTGTTCTTGATGTTATTTCACTAAAAAAAAAAAAAACAAGAAAGGCTCTTAAAGAGGAGTTGGGCTGCACTCAAAATTTTGGAAAATTTCCAATTGGTTATCAAAACTTATCTGGTTCGGCCTCAGGAAAGCAGGGTCAACTCCAAGGACTGAGTTACCCCTTCCCTCTCCCCCTGTAATCACAAAATGCAAATTGAGGTTTAAAATATCAGGTTTGAGTGGGAAAATTTGCAAAAATTATAACTTTTTTTTACGAAATTGGAGAATTACATTTCGAGTGAGGAAAATTACAGATGAAATTGAAAAATAACCTGTAAAGCTTCCTCAAGACACCGCGAGAGGCGAGACAAAACGATGACTAAACTCATTATCTGCATGCGATAAGAAGTAGGAACGTGTGAATCATACAATTCAGGATCAAATTATCACCCGTTTTAGATCGACTGATAAGAGTTTGAATAATACTTTTATAAACGTATTAAATACATACGTCACAGTCGTAGTTTTTTTTCACAAGTATAATAAGTAGCTTATTAGAACTTATCAGTCAGAATTCGGACCAAAAAAAAAATCACTAACTACGTACTAAACGAATACCGTGTCAAAAATTTAAAATTTATATCTCCTCGCGGCGCAATTAAATTGTTACAAATTGTAAAAAACACTACAGAACAAGATAACCTATGAAATTTCCCAATTCACACGATACCATCACAGGAAACGCATTTCCTTCAAATAACGAACTCATATAGAAAATCGAGCACATTGGTAAATTTTTTTGATGAAAATTCTTTCGTATTCGAGTCGGATTTTCACGAAAGCATCATTATCAGTCGGGGGTATGTCTTTGTAGATCATGTTGATATATAAATAAGCAGATAAATAATAAGCTAAATAACGAACACGAAAGAAGAAGAAAAACGTAAAACAACGTGTTGGACATTCAGATGCATAACAAAGAACCATGTCGAACGAATAAGACAAAGTTATCTAATAAATTTTATCTCGTATCTGGTATTGCACAATGTGTCCGTGAAAGATGTGAGTAAGATTCCATATAGCATTTAAATCGTAACGAGGGAAAAAATAAATAGATGTTATCGCGAATTTGGACGAATCAGTTCGTATAAATCACCTCTAAAAAAAAACTAGGTAATATTCGTATTTACATACCGTATGTAGAACGTAGGTGGAAAAAAATATAAAAATATGATGTACTCGTTTGACGAAATTTACAGAAGATTTTTATCTTTTGGATTACTCCATGTTATGATAATACGTTTCTCAATTCGGAATAATCTGACAGAAAAATCAAGCTCCATGAAGTCAGTATAAAGACACGACAAATTCAAATTTTAAACACGATTTTTAAATAATCATGAAAAATAGGAAAAATAGCAACAGAAGTCGATACGTAGACTTCGACGCACAAGAGAGATAAAATGTTTCAAAATTTTCACTGTACAAACGAATAAGGATATAATACCTGATGAATATGACGACTTAAGTCTCAAAATGATATGAAAAATGCATTGAAAAGAACCCCTGCAAGAGTCGCCTATGCTAACACAACAGCACTCGTGCCAAATAAGTTGCCTATCTTGAAAAAAAATGGGCAACGCCTGGTATCTCTCCAGTTCGCAAGTATTTCAATTTTATTATTGTCTACAAGTCATGAAAGTCATGAAAAAGTCACGACAATTCAACTTAGGATTCAGGTGTCTTCAACCAAGAAGTCTCATTTAACGACACAGCAAAATCTAAAACATTTTCAGCAATAGGCTAATTTCCTCACAACTTAATAAATAAGTACCTAATCATCATTCAAATGGTTCAGAAACCAAGCCGTCACTGTGAGCCTTCAAAGCAGGGTTGCCAACCGAAATTACGATTTTTCCGTGGACACGTAAATTTCAGGGTACCCGCGGATCCAGGCAAAAAAGGATCCGGATCTCGGATCACAGATCACACCATATTTTCCAACGGATCACGAATCACGGATAATTAACTTTTCATGGATCACGGATCGCGGGACCAAGACTTACGTAACGGGACGGGACCATTACGCAACGGTACGAGGCCGTTACGAGACGAGACAAGACGGCGCCGTTACGCGACGGGACGGGACGGGACCGTTACGCAACGGGACGGAGCCGTTACGCAACGGGACGGGGCCGTTACGCAACGGGACGGGGCCGTTACGCAACGGGACGGGGCCGTTACGAGACGGAAGGGGCCGTTACGCAACGGAACGGGGCCGTTACGCAATGGGACGGGCCCGTTACGCGACGGGACAAGGCCGTTTCGCCGTCACGCAACGGTACGGGGCCGTTACGTGACGGTGCGGGGCCGTTACGCGACGGTAGGGGGCCGTTGCGAGACGGGACGGGGCCGTTTCGTGACGGGACAGGACCGTTACGCGACGGTACGGAACGGGGCCGTTTCGTGACGGAACGGGGCCGTTACGCCGTTGCCCGACGGAACGGGGCCGTTACGCGACGGTACGGGGCCGTTGCGAGACGGGACGGGGCCGTTGCGAGACGGGACGGTGCCGTTACACCGTTACGCGACGGGATGGGACCATTACGCGACGGTACGGGGCCGTTACGAGACGGAGCGGGGCCGTTACGCAATGGGACGGGCCCGTTACGCGACGGGACAGGGCCGTTTCGCCGTCACGCAACGGTACGGGGCCGTTACGAGACGGATCGGGGCCGTTACGTGACGGAACGGGGCCGTTACGCCATTGCGCGACGGTGCGGGGCCGTTACGCGACGGAACATGGCCGTTACGAAACGGAACAGGGCCGTTACGCGACGGTGCGGGGCCGTTACGCGACGGTGCGGGGCTGTTGCGAGACGGGACAGGGCGGTGCCGTTACGCGACGGGACGGTGCCGTTACGCCGTTTCGAGACGGAACGGGGCCGTTTCGCCGTCACGCAACGGTACGGAGCCGTTACGTGACGGAACGGGGCCTTTACACCGTTACGCGACGGTACGGGGACGTTACGCAATGGGACGAGCCCGTTACGCGACGGGACGGGGCCGTTTCGCCGTCACGCAACGGTACGGGGCCGTTACAAGACGGAACGGGGCCGTTACGTGACGGAACGGGGCCGCTATGAAACGGAACGGGGCCGTTACGTGACGGAACGGGGCCGTTATGAAACGGAACGGGGCTGTTACGCGACGGAACGGGGCCGTCATGAAACGGAACGGGGCCGTTACGCGACGGAACGGGGCCGTTACGCGACGGTACGGGGCCTTTGCGAGACGGGACGGGACGGTGCCGTTACTCGACGGGACGGGACGGTGCCGTTACGCGACGGGACGGTGCCGTTACGCCGTTACGCGACGGGGTGGGACCATTACGCAACGGTACGGGGCCGTTACGCGACGGTACGGGGCCGTTACGCAATGGGAGGGCCCGTTACGCGACGGTACGGGGCCGTTACGCCGTTACGCAACGGTACGGGGCCGTAACGACACGGACGGGGCTGTTACGCGACGGAATGGGGCCGTTTCGAAACGGAACGGGGCCGTTACGAGACGGAAGGGGCCTGTTGCGGGACGAGACGGGTTTTACGCGACGGGACGGGGCCGTTACGCGACGGGACGGGTTCGTTACGTAACGGGACGGGGCCGTTACGCTGTTACGCGACGGGCCGTTATATGAAGGAAAACTCGTTACGCGACGGAACGGGGCGCTCACCAGCTCATGAAGAATATCTATTCTATATATATTATAAAAGGGAAGCCCGATTTTTTGTAACGCCTAAACGTTGAAACCGCGAAGTACGCGGAGACATGTAA